>AWOL01S0076193.1:2092-14641 GCA_000715115.1 Nicotiana otophora | reverse complement strand
CAAACAACTTGATATCATCAAATAATGTTGTAGAAAACAACTTCAAACAATAAAGCTTCGATCTTTATCAAAATCAAACAGGCAACCCGAAAGGTTAACTCCGAGACCACACCTTGGAATCCAATCAAA
Organism: Nicotiana otophora; assembly: GCA_000715115.1. Lineage (NCBI taxonomy): Eukaryota > Viridiplantae > Streptophyta > Magnoliopsida > Solanales > Solanaceae > Nicotiana > Nicotiana otophora. The sequence goes on along the minus strand of AWOL01S0076193.1, from coordinate 14,512 downwards.
CTCACAAACTCTGAACACCCATTCACTTGCAAGTTTAACCATACCAATTTCATCCAATTCCGACCTGAAATAACCTTCAAATCCTAACTTTTAACTTTAGGAAATGTTTTTCCAAAATCCCTAATTTTTTCACTTTAATTAACAAATTAAATGCTAAAAACAATGATAGAATCGTGGAATATAAACAAATTCGAGTAAAACGTACTTACCCTATATTTCATTTATGTTCAGGTGACTTTTTGGGGTGTTTGGCTTATGTTCGGGTGAGTTTTAGAGCGAAATGGGACACTTAGTCCCAAAGTTGGAAGCTTAAGTTGAAGGAGTTGACCATAGTTTTAATTTTAGTTAGACGACTCCGGAATGGAGTTTTGATTGTTCCAATAGCTCCTAATGGTGATTTTGAACTTAGTAGCATGTCCGGATAGTGATTTGGAGGTCGGTATGTCGTTTCATTTTGAATTGACAAAAGTTAGAATGTTAAAGGTTTGGAATGTTGAGAAGTTTGAGCGGGAGTTGACTTTATAGATATCAGGGTCAGATTCCAATTATGGAAATTGGAATAGGTCGGCCATGTCATTTATGAATTGTGTGCAAAGTTTGGAAGTCGGATGTTCATAGTTTCAATAGGCTTGAATTAGACTACGATTCGGAGAATTGATGTTGTTTGATGTGATATTTGGCCTCTGGTAGTGTAAGGCGCCGTTAAAATTTCCTAATGATTTAAGATTTTAAGGTGCGCCAANAAATCTCATAATAATCTAAAACTACCTGTAATCATGAACATTCGCTGCACGCACCCATTTCGATCACCTAGAATGTGTGTCACCTCTATATGTCTCATGTAACATGAATCAACCTCCAAACAATTCCAATCTAGTCACAAACAACTTAATATCATCAAATAATGTTGTAGAAAACAACTTTAAATAATAAAGCTTCGATCTTTATCAAAATCAAAAAGTCAACCCGAAAGGTCAACTCCAAGACCGCACCTTGGAATCCAATCAAACTCACAAACTCTGAACACCCATTCACTTGCAAGTTTAACCATACCAATTTCATCCAATTCTGACCTGAAATGACCTTCAAATCCTAACTTTTAACTTTAGGAAATGTTTTTCCAAAATTCCCAATTTCTTCACTTTAATTAACAAATTAAATGCTAAAAATAATGATAGAATCATGGAATATAAACAAATTCGAGTAAAACGTACTTACCCTATATTTGGTTTATGTTCAGGTGACTTTTTGGGGTGTTTGGTATATATTCGGGTGAGTTTCAGAGTGAAATGGGACACTTAGTCCCAAAGTCGGAAGTTTATGTTGAAGGAGTTGACCATAGTTTTAATTTTATTTAGACGATTCCGAAATGGAGTTTTGATTGTTCCAATAGATCCTAATGGTGATTTTGAACTTAGTAGCATGTCCGGATAAGAATTTGGAGGTCCGTATGTCGTTTCATTTTGAATTGACAAAAGTTAGAATGTTAAAGGTTTGGAATGTTGAGAAGTTTGAGCGGGAGTTGACTTTATAGATATCAGGGTCAGATTCCAATTATGGAAATTGGAATAGGTCGGCCATGTCATTTATGAATTGTGTGCAAAGTTTGGAAGTCGGATGTTCATAGTTTCAATAGGCTTGAATTAGACTACGATTCGGAGAATTGATGTTGTTTGATGTGATATTTGGCCTCTGGTAGTGTAAGGCGCCGTTAAAATTTCCTAATGATTTAAGATTTTAAGGTGCGCCAATAGTATTTAGGAATAACGTGTTCGAGTATCAAAGACGACCCATGGGATAGAACCACATCATTTTGGAATGTAAATATGTGTTTAAGGTGTGTTGGAACATACTAAGGAGTTTTGTGAATGGCAAGAATTTGTGTGGAACAAGTTGGATACACTACGTGGAAAGGATGTCTCAATTCGCACAACATCCTAATTCAAACGCAAGCTGCTACCAAACTATAATGACTTAGGAGGTGATCTACCTATAAAATTAAATCGCTTTGAGTATAGTTTACAACGCATCAAACCGTTCGTCATTTGGATATGTATACAAAAGGTTATGGCCAATGTACTGGATTTATGTCATATGCGCAGCCAGATGCACGAGCTCATATATTTGGGAGTTTTGGCTCTGTGTGCATTGCCAGATGCGCGGCCACTTGCCCAGGTGCGCGGCCGCACATGTATAAGCCCATTAAATAACCCCATGGCCGGGTAGAGAGAGGCGATAAGTCATTTTTGAGCTAAAACATGATATTTTGAGAGTGAGAGAGTGCCCTAGAGGGGGAGAGTGATCTTCAACAAATTGTCCTTCAATTCTTGCTAAGATATTTGAAGATTAACAAGGAAAACTCACTAGGTCTTCATCTTAGAGGTAAGATTCTACACCCTAGCACTAAATTTCGAAATTTATCTAAAATTGTGTAATTAGCAAGACACTCTTTGGGCATGGGAGTTGTTTATTTTGCATGCATGTATTGTCAAAGGGTGTAGGAAGATTGTGATGACAATAATGGGTTGTGGGATGATGGAATCCTACATAAAAGGACCTTTAAACCTTAATGCACACCTAGTGTTTGATAAAATGCTAAAATGAGCTAGAACCATGATCATCTTCCTAATTTGGTTTCAACTTGTTATATTTCTAAAATAGATTGAAGCTGCTAAGATTTCCAGAATATTTTAGAGTTCAAGGAAGCCAATTGAGGTATGTTGGCTAAACTCTTCTCTTAGAATTGAATCCCGGATAGATCATTATAATATTGGATTCCGAATATGCTTGTGTTGAAAGATATATGTTCAATATGAATTCCAAATGCTTTTATCATGTAATCTTATCATTTTAGGATGTGTTCAAAGTATTGGATGTGTGTTGAAAATGTTAAGACTTCAAGTCAAGTTCGAATGAAGATTGTTATGCCAAATTGTGTGAAAAGTCTGTATGTGCCTAAGATTCATAGTTTCTCCCATTAGTATTTAAAGTCTTGAATTTAAAAGCATTGTTGTTGTTGATGACGATGATGACGTTTGAAAGTGGAAAAAGATTTTGAATTATGAAATACGGCCAAGTGCTAAGAATGATTTTATAATTGTGGCCACTAGTGCCAATGAAATGAAAAGATGTGAAAGAAGTATGAAATGAAATGACTGATATAAAAAGGTGGATGTCTCGAATGAGACGACCTAGCCAATCAGGTCGTGATCGGATGCTATACTACACACATGGTGGTGATTGTATTGGAAATTGTAATTCAAATTGTGATTGTGGTTGGTGTCTCTAATGAGATGGCCTAGCCGATCGGGTCGTGATCAGACTCCGTGCTAAAGGTACGGTGGTATTGGTATTGAGAGTGATTGTGGTTGATGTCTCTAATGCGATGACCTAGCCGATCGGATTGTGATCGGACTGTGTGCTAAAAGTACAGTGGTATTGGTATTGTGAATAATGGTATTGTGAATGATGAGACATCGGTACTAAGGATCTCTAACTTTAAAATATGGAAATTTACTTGAACATTTATGTGGTTCTAACTTGATGTTTTGGTATTGTTCGAGGCTTCCATTGATTTTATGATTGTTCCTCTTCGTAATATTATTTATTCTATTGAAAAGGTGTTTAGTTATACATACTAGTGCTATTCGATGGTACTAACGTCCCTTTTGTCGTGGGTGCTGCATCTTTAATGGATGCAGGTGGTTCCACATCAGGAGACATTGATCAGTGACAACGGTACACCCTCTTCTCAGCTGACTTGGTGAGCCCTACTTCATTTTTGGGGTATGTATCTTTTGTTCCTTGTGTAATGTGTTTGCGGTATAATAGTACTCTGCGGGTTGTATATTGGTGCTGGGAAGGTCAAACAATGTTATGTTGTGGTTGTATTACTTGTTATGGAAAATGTGTGTGAAATTTGAGACTTTAAAATTATGAAACTATTGGTAATGAATTGGTAATGTAGACATGATCACCTTATTGGCTAATTAATGAAAATATGTATTATCTCCATTTATGGATGACTTTGGATTGAAGGAAATATAACAGGCTTTTTCGGCCGGGTTCACTCGATTGAATGCCGGTCACGCTCCCCGATTTTGGGGCATGACAGTTAGGTCTGTTATGTGTTTCAAAATGTTTTGATATATTAGGAAGGGGTCGAGGGCCCCGAGTGTGATTCAGATTGAATTTAGAATAATTTTGGACTTGGTTGAATTGATGAGGTATGTTCTTCTGGTGTCATCACACCGGCGGAGGCTTTGACCGCGGGTGCGTACATGCAGGTGTGTGAGGGTGCATCCCAGAAATGGAGAAGGCCAACCCAGGCCTGGGTTCACTGGTGCGAACCGCTGGGCACAGATGCGCATCCGAAGTCGCGAGTGTTATTTCGCAGAAGAAGAAGTACGGTGGTATTGTTATTCTGAATAATTGGATTGTGAACGATGATACATCTGTAATAAGGATCTCCAACTTTAAAATATGGAAATTTACTTGAATATTTATGTGGTTCTAACTTGATGTTTTGGTATTGTTCGAGGCTTCCATTGATTTTATGATTGTTCCTCTTCGTAATATTATTCATTCTATTGAGAAGGTGTTTAGTTATACATACTAGTGTTATCCGACGGTACTAACGTCCCATTTGCCGGGGGTGGTGCATCGTTAATGGATGAAGGTGGTTCCACAACAGGAGACGTTGATCAGTGACAGCGGTACACCCTCTTCTCAGCTGACTTGGTGAGCCCCACTTCATTTCGGGGTCATGTATCTTTTATTCCTTGTATAATTTGTTTGAGATATAGTCAGGACCTTGTTTCTGGCATTATCATAGTACTCTCCATTATCTATAGAGGCTCTGTAGACATAGTGTGGGTTGTATATTGGTGCTGGGAAGGTCAATGTTTTATTGTGGTTGTATTACTTGTTAGGAAACATGTGTGTGAAATTTGAGACTTTAAAATGATGAAACTATTGGTAATGAATTGGTATTGTAGACATGATCACCTTATTGGTTAATTAATGAAAATATGTATTATCTCCATTTATGGATGACTTTGGGTAGAAGGAAATCTAACAGACTTGCTCAGCCAGGTTCACTCGGTTGAACGCCGGTCACGCTCCCCAATTTTGGGGTGTGACAGGTAGGTCCGTTATGTGTTTTGAAACGTTTTGATATATTAGGAAGGGNGTAATATTATTCATTTTATTGAGAAAGTGTTTAGTTATACATACTAGTGCTATTCGATGGTACTAACATCCCTTTTGCCGGGGGTGCTGGATATTTAATGGATGCAGGTAGTTCCACAGTAGGAGACATTGATCAGTGGCAGCGGTACACCCTCTTCTAAGCTGACTTGGTGAGCCCCACTTCATTTCGGGGTCATGTATCTTTTGTTCCTTGTGTAATGTGTTTGAGGTATAGCCGGGGCCTTGTTTCCGGCATTATCATAGTACTATTCATTTTCTATAGAGGCTCCGTAGACATAGTGTGGGTTGTATATTGGTGCTGGGAAGGTTAAACAATGTTATGTTGTGGATGTATTACTTATTATGTAAAATATGTGTGAAATTGGACACTTTATAATGATGAAACTATTGGTAATGAATTGATATTGTAGACATGATCACCTTATTGGCTAATAAATGAAAATATGTATTATCTCCATTTATGGATGAGTTTGGGTAGAAGGAAATCTAACAGGCTTGCTCGGCCGGGTTCACTCTGTTGAGCACCGGTCACGCTCCCCGATTTAGGGGCGTGACAGGTAGGTATGTTATGTATTTTGGAAGGTTTTGATATATTAGGAAGGGGTTTCGAGGTCCCCGGGTGTGATTCAGATTGAATTCAGAAAAATTTTGGACTTGGTTGAAGTGATAAGGTCTGTTCTTCTGGTGACATCGCACCGGCGGAGGCTTTGGTCGAGAGTGTGGACATGCATGTGTTTGAGGGTGCATCCTAGGAACGGAGAAGGCCAGCCCAGGCCTGGGTTCACTGGTGCTGACACCTGGGCGTAGATGCGCATCCGCAGGCGTGAGTGTTATTTCGCAGAAGCAAAACTATCAGGAGAGGGCTCGTAGGTGTGAGCATTTTGTCCGTAGAGGCAAATATTCATGGCATTAGTTGGAATCGCATATGCGATGGATTTTTCTGCAGATGCGACAGTGTGCCTGTAAAAGCGAAAATCACTGGGCAGAAAAGGGGGTGTTCGAGGGTTTTATCTCATTTTCATATTTTGGACCTAGAGAGCTTAGTGTATGGCGATGTTTTGAGGTATTTTCTAGGAAATCATAGGGATAAGTGATTCTAACCCGGATTTGGCTGTATTACATGAATCCATTGTTATTGTTGTCATCTAATTAGTGATTTCACTTGGAAAATTTTTAGAAAAATTGTGAAACTTCTTAAACTACAATTTGGGGATTTTAAAGGCAATTTGAAGTCACATTCGAGTAATTCTTGCATGGTTGGACTTGTTATCGAATGGGTGTTTGGATTTTGTAAGTTTGGTCGGATTCCGAGAGGCGAGTGTAGGGTTGAATTTTTGAGTTGACTTTGTGTTTCTTTTTAAAGATTGCAACTTTATTGTTCGAAATAGCTTCCTATAGTTTGTATTTATAGTATGAAGTTGTTTTGGCTAGATTCGAGCCGCTTAGAGTTGGATAATCGCAGGAAAGGCTTACTAGTAGGTTGAGTTAGCATGTTGTGAGTTAAGTGTCTTGCCTAACTTTGTGTGGGAGCATTATCCCGTAGGATTGGTGTGGTTTTGTGTTAATTGTGATATGTGGAAGTCGTGTACTAAAGGTGACGACTGTGTACACGTGCTAAATGTCATGATTGACCGGATTTAGCTATGTAGTTTCCTTTCATGCCTTTAATTGAGGTTCCATAATATGTTATATTCATCATCTTTAGTCTATCTTCACATGCTTTACTTGTCATCGTTAATACTTTTCTTAGCACTTGATAATTATCTTCACATGTTTAGTTGAAGTTATTGTCCTCTCTATTCCTTGTTCATTATTTAACCGATAAGTCCCTTAATTGAAGTTGCTATTTCTTGGAATATCATATTGTTGAATTTGGTATTGAGTTATAAAGGTCGTAGTTCACATTGAGGTAACATTGTAAATTGTTGAAATACCATTCTTGTGGAGTTATTCACTTTCAGACGCTTTTGTTGAGACTCATGTGCATATAGTGGTTTAGCCATGGGCTATTTATTGTGGAAACACTATTATTGTTGACTTCTTTGGTAATTTGTGATATTGGGCACTTGAGGTACAATTTGTGATGTGTTGTGATATTGATACACATGCGGTGGTATTAGGATTAGGGTCAAAACGCATGCGGTGAGATTAGGTGTGCTTGATACGCGTGTTGCTAGCAGGGGAACTACTTGAAGCCACGCGGTGTGATAAGGTGGGCTAAAATGCGGGAAGCTATTTCGGGAAAAATGATTTTCAAAACTAAATGCAATTCTCCCGCGGTAATTTAAGGAAAGACTATGAGTTTTTTGTGATATGAGACTGTGAGGCGGTACCTCGGTAGTGATTCTTGTTTATACCTTTCTATTACATCACTTGTGTTTTGGTTGCTTTGTGTCCTTGGTGTATTATTCCTTGTTTTCTTCCGTGTTTCCTAAATTGCCTTAGTTTAGTGTAGCTATTATTGGTATATTTTCTTCATTGATTCATTTACATTGTTTATCATTGTCACACTCTCATATACCTGTTCAGTTTTCTTATTTATTCCAATAGGGTCTTGACCCGGCCTCGTCACTACTCCACCGAGGTTAGGCTTGGCACTTACTGGTACCGTTGTGGTGTACTCATGCTACCCTTCTTCACATCTTTTTGTTCAGATCCAGACACCTCTTACCAGCCTAGGCTCCAGTGAGTAGAGTTCAGATTTGGAGACTTCAAGGTATACTTGTCGGCGTCCGCGTGCCTTGGACTCACCCTCTATCTAGTGCTATTTCATTTTCCCTTTTTGTAGATACTGTTGGATAGGGATGTTCAGTATACTCTTGTAGAGCTTGTGACTTGGTATCACCGGATTTTGGGAGTATTTCTTTGTTGAGTTGCAGTGTCTTTTTATGCTAGTTGTTGAGTTATTGGAAAGTTTTTATCATTTTCTTAGTTAACTTATGCATGAATGTTAGGCTTACCTACGCTTAGAGACTAGGTGAAATCACGACATCCTACGGAGGGAAATTGGGTCAGTGACAAGTTGGTATCATAGCCCTAGGTACATAGGTGTTACGAGTCACAAGCAGGTTTAGTAGAGTCTCACGGATCCGTACGAAGCCTTTTGTACTTATCTTCGAGGGGCTATGAACTGTTAGGAAATTTCACTTCTTTGATCCCTTATCATGCAAAATATTTGAATTCGAATTTCTGAATCTATGTCTTTCTATTCTCTCACAGATGGTGAGGACACGCACCGCTGGATCCGATGATTAGATATCCTCCCCCTGCTAGAGTCGCGAGGGTCTGGGCCTGGGGTCGGGGATGGGGAAAGGCCGAGGAAGGGCATGTGGTGTAGCCAGAGCACCTGCCCGAGTTGTAACAGATAGTCACTAGTAGATCCAGTTGGGAGGTAGGCACTTGCGGTGCCTGTTGATACCCCTACACCTCAGGAGACTCTCGCCTAGTTCTTGAGCATATTTGGTACTCTAGCTCAAGTGGGTGTGATTCCACTTGCACCGGCAATATCTTAGGCTGGGGGAGGAGCACAGACTCCTGCGGCCCATACCCCAAAGCAGGGATTCCACGTGGAACAGGTACCAGAAGTTATACCAGTGCAACCGGTTGTCCCAGTTCAGCCCGAAGTTAGGGCAACAACATATGAGGAGGAGCAACTCAGGCTCGAGTGGTACAAGAAATATTGTCCTCCTACTTTCAGTGGCCTAGTTAGTGAGGACGCATAGGGCTTTTTGGAGAAGTGCCACCGAATTCTCTATACCATGGGTATAATGGAGACGAGCGGGGTTGCTTTCACTACTTTCTAGCTATCGGGACCATCATACCAGTAGTGGCGGGGTTGGGAGTAGGGTATCCCCACTGAGGAAGCTTCACTCATATGGGCTCCATTTATAGAGATGTTCCTGAGATAGTTTGTTCCCCACAACCTTTGGTATGCATGGCGCGCAGAGTTTGAGCAGTTGCGCCATGGTGCTATGATCTTATCACTGTATGTTCTCAGGTTCAATGAGTTGTCCAGGTATGCACCTGCCTTGGTTCCCACAATTAGAGATCGACTCCGTCGATTTATCAAGGGGCTCAACTATGGTATTAGATTCAGCATGGCTCGAGAGTTGGAGACTGATACTCCATACCAACAGGTGGTAGAGATCACACGGGGATTGGAGGATTTGCAAGGCCGAGAGACAGAGGCCAGGGAGGCCAAGAGGCCTCGAGATTCTGGTGGATATAGTGGTGCCCGTGCCCCAGTTGCAGCCCGTCATGGTAGAGGCCATGTGAGCAGTCCAGTTTATTCAGCACTTCCATCTTCCAATGGTATTCTAGCTACTCCCAGGTCTCAGGTTGCCCATTATGCACTGCCACTGTCTAATGCACCTCCAGCACGGGGTGCTTTAAGCGGTCAGTTCAGCTGACCAGGCCCGAGCCAGTTTCAGCAACTATGTCCTCCATTAGCTTGTTTTGAGTGTGGTGATACTTGTTATTTGGCAAGGGACTGCCCCAAACTCAAGATGGGTGCACCTCCACATACTACTCAAGCTCGACTTATTCCACAAGGTCCTCGTGGTTACCGCGCCAGTTGCCACTCCACCTGCTCAGCCAGCTAGGGGTAGAGGTCAAGTGTGTAAGGGTCGCTCTAGAGGGGGAGGCTAAGACAGATGTTATGCTCTCCCGAGTAGGATAGAGGTGGTTACATCAGACTCAGTTATTAGAGGTATTATTCTGGTTTGTCATGGAGATGCATTAGTCTTATTTGATCCAGGCTCCACTTATGCACATGTATTATCTTACTTTGCTTTGTATTTGTGTATATCCAGTGATTCTTTGAGTTCTCCTATCTCTGTGTCCACGCCTGTAGGAGATTCCATTGTTGTTGACTGTGTATATCAGTCTTTTTAGTTATTATTGGTAGGTTTGAGACCGGAGTTGATCTATTATTGCTCAGTATGGTAGACTTTGATGTTATTTTAGGCATTTATTGGTTGTCGCCCTATCATGCTATTCTTGTTGTCACGCCAAGATGGTGACATTGGCTATGCCATATTTGTTGTAGTTGGAGTGTAGGGGTATTTTAGATTATGTGCCTAATAGGGTGGTGTCTTTACATAAATCACATCAGATAGTTGGGAAGGGATTTGATGCATATCTAGCCTTTGTAAGAGATGTCAGTGATGACACTCCTACTGTTGAGTCGGTTCCGGTACTGAGAGACTATCTAGATGTATTTTCGTCAGATCTTTCGGGCATGCCGCCCGATAGGGATATAAATTTTGGCATGGACTTGTTGTTGGGGACTAAGACCATTTCTATTCCACCATATCGTATGCCTCAACAGTAGTGAAAGAGTTAAAAGAACAGTTGCAAGAGTTCCTTGATAAGGGTTTCATTCGGCCTAGTGTGTCGCCTTGGGGTGCTCCGGTCTTGTTTGTGAAGAAGAAGGATCGTTCTATGCGCATGTGTATTTATTATTGGCAATTGAACAAGATTAGAGTGAAGAACATGCATCTATTGCCACATATTGATCACCTATTTGAACAGCTGCAGGGTGCCAGAGTGTTCTCATTAATTTGCAGTCAGGCTATCATCAGTTGAAGATTCGGGATTCAGATATTTCAAAGGCTGCTTTCAAGACTCGGTATTTGTCATTACGAGTTCCTTCTGATGTCATTTTGGCTGACCAATGCACCAGCAACATTCATGTACTTGATGAATAGTGTATTTCAGCCCTATCTTAACTCATTTGTCATTGTGTTTATTGACGACATCCTGGTGTACTCCCAGAGCTGGGAGGTTCATGAGCAGCATTTGAGGATTTTGCTTCAAACCTTGAGAGAAAAGAAGTTGTATACAAAATTTTCAAAGTGACAATTATGGCTTGACTTGGTGGATTTTTTGTGTCATGTGGTGTCGAGTGATGGGATCAAGGTAGATTCGAAGAAGATTGAATCAGTGTAGAGTTGGCCCAGACCATCTTCTGCTACTGAGATCCAGAGTTTTCTTGGTTTAATAGGGGATTGTTGTCATTTTGTAGAGCATTTCGCATATATTGCTACACCTATGACTTAATTGACCCAGAAATGTGCTCCGTTCAGATGGACAGAAGATTGTTGGAGAGTTTTCAAAAGCTTCAGACTGCTCTGACTACAGCCCTAGAGTTGGTATTGCCTACGGGTTCAGGTTCTTACACTATGTATTGTGATGCGTTACGTGTTTGCCTCGGCGAGGTGTTGCTTCAAGATGGTAGGGTGATTGCCTATGCCTCTTGAGAGATGAAGGTGCATGATAAGAATTATCCTTTCCACGACTTGAAATTAGTAGTAATTGTTCATGCCTTGAAGATTTGGCGGCACTATTTGTACGGTGCCCCTTGTGAGGTCTATATCGATCACCAGAGTCTACAACATTTGTTCAAATAAAAGGATCTTAACTCGTAGTAGTGGAGATGGTTGGAGTTGCCTACGCACTATGATGTCACCATTCTATATCATCCTCGGAATGTCAATGCGGTGGTCGATGCCTTGAGTCGAAAAGTGTAGAGATTGGGTAGTGTAGCATATCTACCGGGAACGAAGAGGCCATTAGCATTGGAGGTTCAGGCCTTGGCCAACCAGTTTGTTAGGTTGGATGTTTAGAAGACGAGTCGTGTTCTTTCTTGCATGATTTCTTGGTCTTCTCTATATGATCGTATCAGAGAGTGTTAGTATGACGACCCCCATTTGCTTGCCCTCAAGGACATGGTCCAGCACGGCGATGCCATGAACGTTACTATTGGGTATTACGGTTTGTTGCGGATGTAGGGCTAGCTATGTGTGCCCTATGTTGATGGCTTGCATGAGTTGATTATGCAGGAGGCCCATAGTTAGATGTGCTCCATTCATCCGTTTTCCGCTAAGATGTGTCAGGACTTGAGGCAGCACTATTGGTAGAGGAGGTTGAAGAATGACATAGTGGAGTATGTAGCTCAGTGTCTAAATTGTCAGCAGGTGAAGTTTTCAATGGCTAGGTGGATTGGTTCAGAGGCGTGATATTCTCGAGTGGAAATAGGAGCGAGTTACCATGGATTTCGTTGTTGGGATCCCTCATACTGAAAAGAAACATGATGCAGTATGGGTGATTGTGGATAGGAGCCAAGTCGGCTCATTTCATTCCAGTGGTACTTATTCTTCAGGGCAGTTGACTCAGGTCTATATCCGCGAGATTGTCCGACTTCATGGC
>AWOL01S0076192.1:0-12179 GCA_000715115.1 Nicotiana otophora | reverse complement strand
CTTTTTTATTATCCTTTACATACACGCTTCTCCCTCTATGGCAATATAGTTGCTCTTGGGACTGGGCTATTGTTGCAGTTATTTGCCGCTACCCTCGCTTGGAGATTTATGGTGTTCCACTGCTTCTGATTGGTGAGTCTTACTATTCTATCTCCTTTTCTTATTTCTCCTTGATTTTAAAGTTCAGTTCTGCATTTGTAGTTTTGATTCGGATGACATAGCCAATTCTGAGCTAGAAGTGAAAGATCAATTACAAGCTATTACATAATGTTCTTTTGCTTCTTGAATTCTATTTTTTATTTTTTCAACCAATGTTTTCATACTACTATTTCAAAAAAAATGAAAAATTAAGATATTTAGAAATTCTAAGGAAATTAAACGAAAAGGAAGAGAAGCCTCTAATGGGCCATTGGAAAAATAAAAAGATAGAAAGGAAGAAAACGAGCCCAAACTCAACATCCATTACCATTATAACGTGGAGTATCAAGCTTCTTCAATCCTTATTCAATTATCTTATTCTCTTTTTATCTACCTTCTTTTCGCGTGATTACTATCTTTTTTGTCCAAAAACGTAAGCAAGTACAAATAAATTAAATGAATGAATAGAAAAAGAAAATTAGTATTTTGGAAAGAAAAGATTAAAAATGTCAAAGAAACATATAGATCTTTCTTTTCTCAGTCAGCAAATGAATGTTTAAGGCAATAGCGGCATCAACTCAGTATACAGGAGAAAATCATCTCTCATGTGTGTATTATATGTGTAGTCCAATTTTACTCCAACTATTAGAGTACCTATTGCAATGTGCTATTTTGTTTGTGCTAAAAGAATGTATATTTATATTTGCAAACATGCCTTTCATTGATCATAAAGGCTCTTTGTGATGCTTAGTCCCTTTGATAATTTTATGTTTACCTAATGATGTCTGGTATATATATGTGAATGGATCAAAATTTCTTGCTTCACGTATTTGGCTTTCTTAACATAAAGGGGTATTGTTTCTATTGCATAAGCAGGGAAGTGGATTTATCATCACATCGTCTGCTAATAAAATACCTCCAATTATCTGTGAAAACTAAATAAAAAGTAGCAAGGTGATAATAAATCCATGGCTATGTTTTGTTTTCCTAATAACTATAATTATTTTATTCTTAGAATTCCTTTGGAATAATGCTTATTTTTCAATTGGTAGCATGATTATTTGTGATTCATTTAGTTTGCATTGTTAAGTTATTAATGGTTTTCTCTGTTGTGTGTTTCTCCTAATATTGGTCATCATATGTTGTTCTGCTGAGAGTTTTTCATTCATAAGAAGTATCAGTGTCTTNAACTACAGTTATTTGATTCTTAGAATTCCTTTGGAATAATGCTTATTTTTCAATTGGTAGCATGATTATTTGTGATTCATTTAGTTTGCATTGTTAAGTTATTAATGATTTTCTCTGTTGTGTGTTTCTCCTAATATTGGTCATCATATGTTGTTCTGCTGAGAGTTTTTCATTCATAAGAAGTATCAGTGTCTTGCTCCTGTTGCTCTTGTGAAATATCCAACATAATCCTCTTCTCTTGAAGTTTCAATCTTTGAAAATTGCCAAGTTCACAATTACCTTGGCGGAACTTACTAACAATTACCTTGGCAGAACTTGTTCAGGGCTCTAATTGAAGCCAGTATTTTTATTATGTTTCTTCTTGACTCTTGAGCTTGAAAGCTGTAGAGAGAGGATATATATCGTAAAGATCTTGTCAGTTTGCAATACATACATGTCAAACATTTAGCGAGTTTCTTTCCATTTATTTGCATTTAGATCATGTGGTTGATAGCGAACAATCTTAGTTGAAGATTAGAATCTTTCTTTGCTACGAAGATAGGTATACTATAGAAACCTATGATGGTCGACTAAGGGCATATTGGACTTTTCTGCTCTTTACTTAAGTTAGTATGCGTTTCTTTTACCTTATGCAGAATTGTCACATACTCCTCCTCTATTTTTCTTTCTTTGTGGCTCTAAAATCCTCTAGAGTTTTTCTATTCATCGCCTTCCATTTTGCCTGAGTTTTAGCATCTCTCTGCGCCTTGTTTTCCTCCGGTTATAGTAGGAGCTATGGAGATACACGCTTTTTTATTATCCTTTACATACACGCTTCTCCCTCTATGGCAATATAGTTGCTCTTGGGACTGGGCTATTGTTGCAGTTATTTGCCGCTACCCTCGCTTGGAGATTTATGGTGTTCCACTGCTTCTGATTGGTGAATCTTACTATTCTATCTCCTTTTCTTATTTCTCCTTGATTTTAAAGTTCAGTTCTGCATTTGTAGTTTTGATTCGGATGACACAGCCAATTCTGAGCTAGAAGTGAAAGATCAATTACAAGCTATTACATAATGTTCTTTTGCTTCGTGAATTCTATTCTTTATTTTTTCAACCAATGTTTTCATACAACTATTTAAAAAAATGAAAAATTAAGATATTTAGAAATTTTAAGGAAATTAAACGAAAAGGAAGAGAAGCATCTAATGGGCCATTGGAAAAATAAAAAGATAGAAAGGAAGAAAACGAACCCAAACTCAACATCCATTACCATTATAACGTGGAGTATGGGTATCAAGTTTCTTCAATCCTTATTCAACTATCTTATTCTCTTTTTATCTACCTTCTTTTCGCATGATTGCTATCTTTTTTGTCCAAAAACGTAAGCAAGAACAAAGAAATTAAATGAATGAATAGAAAAAGAAAATTAGTATTTTGGAAAGAGAAGATTAAAAATATCGAAGGAACATATAAATCATTCTTTTCTCAGTCAGTAAATAAATTTTTAAGGCAATAGCGGCATCAACTCAGTATACAGGAGAAAATCATCTCTCATCTGTGTACTATATGTGTAGTCCAATTTTACTCCAACTATTAGAGTACCTATTGCAATGTACTATTTTGTTTGTGCTAAAAGAATGTATATTTATATTTGCAAACATGCCTTTCAATGATCATAAAGGCTCTTTGTGAGGCTTAGTCCCTTTGATAATTTAAAGTTTACCTAGTGATGTCTGGTATATATATATATATGAATGGATCAAAATTTCTTGCTTCACGTATTTGGCTTTCTTAACATAAAAGGGTATTGTTTCTATTGCATAAGCAGGGAAGTGGATTTATCATCACATCGTCTGCTAATAAAACACCTCCAATTATCTGTGAAAACTAAATAAAAAGTAGCTAGATGATAATAAATCCATGGCTATGTTTGTTTTTCTTTCTAATAACTACAGTTATTTGATTCTTAGAATTCCTTTGGAATAATGCTTATTTTTCAATTGGTAGCATGATTATCTGTGATTCATTTAGTTTGCATTGTTAAGTTATTAATGGTTTTTTCTGTTGTGTGTTTCTCCTAATATCAGTCATCATATGCTATTCTGCTGAGAGTTTTTCATTCAAAAGAAGTATCAGTGTCTTGCTCCAGTTGCTCTTGTGAAATATCCTACATAATCCCCTTCTCTTGAAGTTTCAATCTTTGAAAATTGCCAGGTTCACAATTACCTTAGCGGAACTTACTAACAATTACCTTGGCAGAACTTGTTCAGGGCTCTAATTGAAGCCAGTATTTTTATTATGTTTCTTCTTGACTCTTGAGCTTGAAAGCTGTAGAGAGAGGATATATATCGTAAAGATCTTGTTAGTTTGTAATACATACATGTCGAGTCAAGGGTGCAGGCATAAGTTGTAGTTATGCATGGTAAAAATGTTAGTAGTTTGTTCCCTACCGACAAGCCACGTCAGCTAAAAGAGAAGGGAGTTGAGTTGATTTCAGCAGGTATAGACGTAGAAGGGAAAATAAAGGACACTCTAAAAGTTTATAAAGTGAAACATATTGCCTTGGCTTACATACAATTGCACAAGATCTGATTGAAGGCGACTTTTTACTATAATTAAATTCATGACTAACACACCCACGTTGAGTGCCTTTACAAGATAACATAAGATTGAAGGTGACTTTTTCACAATTTGGAGATATCAGCCGATGTACGATATACGTATTTGCCATCGTCGGGTTTTTATGTCTAATTTTGTCTTTGTTCTTTTGACATAACTATACATCTCATGAAATGTTCTTGTTTCTTAATTGCAATGTAAAGTAAAGCTGCATTAGAATCTAAATCATTGGGCCCGCGCGGGCAAGAGTCATCTAGTAAATTGTAAAAATGAGAAAATGGTAGTAGTTAGAAGGTTATTTGAACTCTATTTTTATTATATTCTATGACCGTTGGTTTGCAGAAAATACAAAGGATTCGACGTTATCTTCGATTTATTTTCTGTAACACTATTGATACAATATAATGTCAAATTGTCAATGTGCATCATACCCCACTAAAATTTAAACCAATCACTGACTCTATTCTATATGGTATACTAGATGAACCAGTCCAAAAAAAAAAAGAATACATGCAAAAATTACATAATTTATATGTTGGAAAGAGAAAAGAACACATCTTTTCGGAAGAATTAACCAGTATATGTATTATTCATAATATATAACATGCATACCGATTAAAAAAAGTAAATAGTGAATCTAATTGACTATTCGTATAGAGATTCCTTTTTTGTACTATATCGTTACTGACTTGCTGTTGGAGGTCCGAATTCACAGATCTTTTTCTTTCTGCACTCAAGAACAATACTTACTACTAATAAACAATGGGGAAGATAAATGAAATAATTAAATAACGAGTGACTTATGACAAATTTAGAGACCGAAAAAATCAATGCAGGAGCATATAATTCAAAGAGGAGTACATCTTCATTGAGGAAGAAATATCACTAGGTTCTTGCATGCATATTTGTACGGCAATTATTTTTATTGTTCTAACTGTGAAAAGTCATTTTTGTTCAATTTGAACAGTTATATTTTATGTGATGGCCCAAATTGTTATCTTTAAATTTAATAGGTAATTCTGTGTTCTAAGACCTCGAAAAGTACCATTTATCATTTTTCGATTTGCGTGCGCAGTCCGTAAAATTTTCCGAAACGTTTTCATGTGAAAAAATAAATTAAAATATGAAATAGAGCTTTAAAATTCAAGTGAATTGACTTTGATCAACATTTTTAGCAAACGGACCCGGATCAGTATTTTGAGAGTTCCGATAGCTCCGTATCGTGATTTAGGACTTGGGCGTATGCCCGGAATGTAATTTGGAGGTCCTTAGCTCAAGTTCTGACCAGTTAACGGAATTAGCAATTTAAAGGCTAAATATTCCAAGTTTGACCACGGGGTTGACTTTTTGATATCGGAGCCAGAATCCGATTCTGGGAATGTGAACAACTGTGTTATGTTATTTATGACTTGTGTGCCAAATCTGAAGTCATTCTGGATTCATTTAATATGTTTTGGCACGCGATTTGTAAATTAAAAGTTTAAAACTCAAAGTTCGAATCGGGGTGTGAATTGTAATTTCAGTTTTGTTTGACGTGATTTTAGACCCCGAGTCAGTCCGTATTATATTACGGGACTTGTTGGTATATTCGGAAGGGGTCTCGAATACCCCGAGAGTGAAACGGATCAAAATCGGAACAAGAATTGGACTTAAACAAAATCTGAAATTTTGGGTTCTGGTGTAATCGCACCTGCAGAATTTTGACCGTAGGTGCGAGCTCGTAGAAGCGAGACTTCCAGCGCAGATGCGGTCTTCGTAGGTGTGGCCTATTTGCGCAGATGCGAGGCCTCGCCTTGCAGCCCCTTTCGCAGATGCGAGCTCGCATGTGCGAGCCCAGGCACCGCAGGTGCGGAAATGCCTGGGCAGTATATATATCGAAGAGTCTGACATTTTTACACATTTTTGGTAATTTTGAGCTCGGTTAAGGCGAACCTTTGGGCGATTTTCACAGAAAACATTGGGGTAAGTGTTCTTTATCCTATATTGATTATATTACATGATTCCATACTCGTTTATATCATGAATCCGTAAATTTATGGGAGAAAAATCAGATTTTTCAAAAATCTTCCAAAAATGAAAAATTAAGATTTGAAGGTCTATTTAATATCGGAATTTGACAAATTTGATATGGTTGAACTCGTATCGGAACGGGTGTTTAGATTTCATGAGTTTTTCCGAGATTTGAGACCTGGGTTCCACTGCCGAATATTTTAATGAATTTCAAATTTTATCCGGAAAATTTATAAATTCATATGGAATTAATTTCTATGATTCGTATTGAATATATCGAATTGTTTGTGAATAGATTTGAAGCTTTCAGAGGCAATTTTAAAAGGAAAAGTTGTGGTTGAATAATTGATTGGAATTTGCAAAGCGAGGTAAGTGTCATGGTTAACCTTGACTTGAGGGAATAGAACCCGTAAATTATTTGTGATGTGAAATGCATGTGAACGACATATAGGCGAGGTGACGAGTTTCTATACGTCGTCAAATTAATTGTTTGTCTGTTTACTTGAAAAATCATAAATTGTTTTTAATCATAAATTAATTATTATAATAATTATTTTTCTCTTATTATTTGTCACATATTAATTCTTAAATTCTTGCATTAATTGTTACATGCTATTTGAATTATGTGTTTTAATTGTTATTTGATATTTAATATATTAAATATTAAACTGCCTATTTTCTTCCTGATTTCTATAATAAATTGCTAATTGTCATTGTTTGTTTCATAATTAAATTATAATAGTTGTATGCTTTTTTTCTTATGATCTTATATTAAATGTTGCCTTAATTGGAGAATTTCTTCTATAAGAACTGATTGGAATGAAATTATTAGAGGATCGAGTTGTACGCCGCAACAGACTTATTAAAAGTTAATATTGGAGGATCGGGTTGCACGCCGCAACAGACTTATTAAAAGTTAATNATATTGGAGGATCGGGTTGCATGCCGCAACAGACTTGTTAAAAAGTTAATATTGGAGGATCGGGTTACCGCCGCAACCGACTTATTAAAAGTCAATATTGGGGGATCGAATTGCACACCGTAACATACTTATTTAAAAAGTCTATATATATACTTGACTGAAATAAATATATGACAGACTTGATTAAAAGGAAAATATTTTGAGAGCGGGTTCTACGCTGCAACTAAATTGAATGTGAATATATTGTGAGGGCGGGTTGCACGCTGCAACAGAATTGATGGAAATGATAACTGATTTTGACTGCTGCGTTGGCTTCAATTATAATAAATGAGTTACTTGATTTATTTATATTATTTGTGGTTGTTATTAATACTGCATACAGGTTAATGTAAATGAACCTCCTTAGCCTCGTCACTACTTCGTCGAGGTTAGGCTCAGCACTTACCAGTACGTGGGGTCGGTTGTACTGATACTATACTCTGCACTTCTTGTGCAGATTTTGGAATTGGTCCCAGCGGCGTACTGTAGACTTGCTCGGATTTGAGCTATTCAGAGGAGACTTTAGGTATAACTGCACGGCGTTCGCAGTACTGAAGTCCCCGTCTACTTTACTTTAGCTGTGTGTTTTTTTCCAGACAGCTTTATTTTATTCAGACCTTTATTTGTATTTATTCTAGAAGCTCGTACATTTGTGACACCAATTCTAGGATGGTATTTAGACACCGTTGTTTTGATGAATTATTTCACTATATTTCAAACTTTGCTTCCCCATTTGTTTCCTTGTTATTAATAAATTTAAAATGGTTTATATTATTCTAACGTTGGCTTGCCTAGCAAGTGAAATATTAGGCGCCATCACGGTCCGAAGGTAAGAATTTTGTGTCATGATAGTTGGTATCAGAGCACTAGGTTACATAGGTCTGACGAGTCACGAGCAAGCTTAGTAGAGTCTGACGGANATATTGGAGGATCGGGTTGCATGCCGCAACAGACTTGTTAAAAAGTTAATATTGGAGGATCGGGTTACCGCCGCAACCGACTTATTAAAAGTCAATATTGGGGGATCGAATTGCACACCGTAACATACTTATTTAAAAAGTCTATATATATACTTGACTGAAATAAATATATGACAGACTTGATTAAAAGGAAAATATTTTGAGAGCGGGTTCTACGCTGCAACTAAATTGAATGTGAATATATTGTGAGGGCGGGTTGCACGCTGCAACAGAATTGATGGAAATGATAACTGATTTTGACTGCTGCGTTGGCTTCAATTATAATAAATGAGTTACTTGATTTATTTATATTATTTGTGGTTGTTATTAATACTGCATACAGGTTAATGTAAATGAACCTCCTTAGCCTCGTCACTACTTCGTCGAGGTTAGGCTCAGCACTTACCAGTACGTGGGGTCGGTTGTACTGATACTATACTCTGCACTTCTTGTGCAGATTTTGGAATTGGTCCCAGCGGCGTACTGTAGACTTGCTCGGATTTGAGCTATTCAGAGGAGACTTTAGGTATAACTGCACGGCGTTCGCAGTACTGAAGTCCCCGTCTACTTTACTTTAGCTGTGTGTTTTTTTCCAGACAGCTTTATTTTATTCAGACCTTTATTTGTATTTATTCTAGAAGCTCGTACATTTGTGACACCAATTCTAGGATGGTATTTAGACACCGTTGTTTTGATGAATTATTTCACTATATTTCAAACTTTGCTTCCCCATTTGTTTCCTTGTTATTAATAAATTTAAAATGGTTTATATTATTCTAACGTTGGCTTGCCTAGCAAGTGAAATATTAGGCGCCATCACGGTCCGAAGGTAAGAATTTTNCACGCCGCAACAGACTTGTTAAAAAGTTAATATTGGAGGATCGGGTTGCACTCCGCAACAGACTTATTAAAAGTCAATATTAGGGGATCAAATTGCACGTCGTAACATACTTATTTAAAAAGTCTATATATATACTTGACTGAAATAAATATATGACAGACTTGATTAAAAGAAAAATATTGTGAGAGCGGGTTGTACGTTGCAACTGAATTGAATGTGAATATATTGTGAGGGCGGGTTGCACGCTGCAACAGAATTGATGGAAATGATAACTGATTTTGACTGTTGCGTTGGCTTCAATTATAATAAATGAGTTACTTGATTTATTTATATTATTTGTGGTTGTTATTAATACTGCGTACAAGTTAATGTAAGTGAACCGCCTTAGCCTCGTCACTACTTCGTCGAGGTTAGGCTCAACACTTACCAGTACATGGGGTCGGTTGTACTGATACTACACTCTGCACTTCTTGTGCAGATTTTGGAGTTGGTCCCAACGGCGTACCGTAGACTTGCTCGAATTTCAGCTATTCAGAGGAGACTTGAGGTATAACTGCACGGTGTTCGCAGTACTGAAGTCCCCGTCTACTTTACTTTAGCTGTGTGTTTTTTTCCAAACAGCTTTATTTTATTCAGACCTTTATTTGTATTTATTCTAGAAGCTCGTACATTTGTGACACCAATTCTAGGTTTGTATTTAGACACCGTTGTTTTGATGAATTATTTCACTATATTTCAAACTTTGCTTCCCCATTTGTTTCCTTGTTATTAATAAATTTAAAATGGTTTATATTATTCTAACGTTGGCTTGCCTAGCAAGTGAAATATTAGGCGCCATCACGGTCCGAAGGTAAGAATTTTGTGTCATGATAGTTGGTATCAGAGCACTAGGTTACATAGGTCTGACGAGTCACGAGCAAGCTTAGTAGAGTCTGACGGATCGTTACGTAGACGTATGTACTTATCTCTCAGAGGTTATGAAGTTTAGGAACAATATCACTTCTTTCTTATTTCGTCGTGCGATTTTATTCTATCATCGATGATTGAATCATTCTACTCTTATTCTCTCATAGATGGTGAGAACACGTAATACCTCTACTGATGGACAGGGACCAGAACCCCTGGTGGCAACTATGGCCAGGGGTAGAGGTTGAGGCCGAGGTCGTGCTAGAGGCCGAGGCAGGGGCCGAGGTAGAGCTCAGTCCAGAGCTCGCGCAGCTGCACCTATTGTAGAACCTCAGGAGGAGATCCACTTCAGAATGTACAAGTTGGACCAGTTCAGGTCCCAGAAGGATTCATGGCCACTCCAGTTCTTCAGGACGCTCTAGTCCGATTGGTGAGTCTTATGGAGGGTATGGCCCAGAATGGTACATTTCCAGTGGCACCAGCCATCTCATAGGATGGGGGAGGAGCACAAACTCCCACTACTCCCGCTCCAGAGCAGATGGCTCCCCAGAATCAGGCTCCAGCAGCCCCGCCAGTTGGGGTACTTCAGCCAGTTATTGCGGCACAGACCGGTGATAGGCCCGCCATGTCTTCTGATGCCTTTTTGAGACTGGATAATTTTACTAATCTCTTTCCAATTCACTTCAGTGGTACACCTACTGAGGACCCACAGGATTATCTTGAACTCTGCCACGAGGTGCTGCGAAACATAGGTATAGTTGAGACCAATGGGGTTGATTTTGCAGTATTTCAGATGACGGGTTCCGCAAAGAGATGGTGGAGAGATTATACATTGACTCGACCAGTCGGATCACCTGCACTTACCTGGGAGCAGTTCTCTTAGCTATTTCTGGATAAGTTCCTCCCTATCACACTGAGAAAGGAATTCCGCAAGCAATTTGAGTGTCTACAGCATGGCAATATGACTGTTACTCAGTATGAGTCCCGTTTTGTTGATTTGGCCCGTTATGATCTCCTTTTACTACCTACGGAGGGAGAGAGAGTGAGGAGATTTATTGAGGGACTCACTCATCCTATCAGACTTAAGATGGCCAAGGAAACCGGAAGTGAGATTTCTTTTCAGGCTGCTGCTAATGTCACCAGGAGAATTGAGATGGTTCTTGCACAGGAGAGAGGGAAGAGGTCTAATAAGAGGCCTCGTCATTTCGGTGGTTTCAGTGGTGCCTCTCTAGAGGCAGGGGTAATTTTGGTAGGGGTCATCCTCCCAGACCGTTTCATTCAGCACTTCATGCATCTCCCAGTGCTTCAGGGAGTCACGGTTCTATTATGCCTTACTCTGGGCAGCCAATATTCAGTGCATATTCAGCTTCTATCAGTGCACCACCACTCCAGAGTTACTACAGTGGTTATCCGGCCTATTTGGGTCAGCTTTAGCTTCAGCAGCCACGGCATCAGGATGGGTGTTATGAGTGTGGGAACATTGGTCACATCATGAGGTGTTGCCGTAGATTGGTGAGTAACAAATCTCGGCAGGATTCTCGTGCCATCATACCAGCACCCATTGCTTCACCGCCTGCTCAGCCAACTAGAGGTAGGGGTTAGGCAGCTAGAGGTGGAGGTCAGGCTGTTAGAGGTGGAGGTCAGACCGTTAGAGGGGGAGGTCAGTCAGTTAGAGGTCGTCCTTGAGATGCAGTTCAGAGTGGTGGGGCCCAGCCCTAATTGTATGCTTTTCTATCTAGGCCTGAGGCCGAGTCATCTGATGCTGTGATCACAGGTATTATTCTAGTTTTCCATAGAGATGCTTTAGTTCTATTTGATTCAGGATCTACTTATTCCTATGTGTCCTCCTACTTTGCTTCATATTAGGTTGTGCCTTGTGATTCTCTGAGTGCTCCTGTATGTGTATCTACACCGGTGGGAGACTCTATTGTAGTAGATCACGTCTATCGTTCGTGTGTGGTTACTATTGGTAATCTTGAGACTAGTGTGGATCTTCTACTTATTGATATGGTAGACTTTGATGTCACTTGGGTATGGATTGGCTGTCTCCTTATCATGCTATATTGGATTGTCATGCCAAGACCGTGACCCTAGCTATGCCAGGGTGACCTCGGTTAGAGTGAAAAGGAACTCCTGGCCATTCTGCCAGCAGAGATATTTCTTATATGAAAGCTCAGTGTATGGTAGAAAAAGGGTGTCTAGCCTATTTGGCTTATATTCGTGAATTCTCAGAAGTATTTCCTACAGATCTGTCGGGGATGCCACTCGACAGAAATATTGACTTCTGTATTGATTTGGCTCCGGGCACCCAGCCCATTTCTATTCCACCATACCGTATGGCCCCGCCAGAGTTGAAAGAATTTAAAGAGCAGTTACAAGACTTGCTTGATCAGGGATTCATTAGACCCAGTGTCTCACCCTGGGGTACACCAGTATTATTTGTAAAGAAGAAAGATGGCTCGATGCGGATGTGTATAGATTATAGGTAGTTGAACAAGGCCAATATCAAAAAGAAATATCCACTGCCAAGAATTGATGACTTATTTGATCAGCTTCAGGGTGCCAAGGTATTTTCG
>AWOL01S0076190.1:2189-12679 GCA_000715115.1 Nicotiana otophora | reverse complement strand
AGAAAGGACAAAGACTAATTAATATCATATTTACACCGATCGGATTTAAAAAAGTACTTCGCCTTGTACCTTTTCGTCTATCTTCTTTATCTTCTGATCAGATCGCCTGGCTTCTTTCAAGCCGTACTTGAATTGCTTTCTTCAAAAACTATTTCTTTACTAAGAGTCCTTTAAGAAGCTAAGCTCATTCAGATAGTAAGATTCGCTTAACTTCATACCTCTAACCGCTCGTGACCATCTGATCATAGTCACTTCACTTTTCTTTTAGACTGAAACAGGAAAACAAAAAGATTGAGCATAAACAAAATATAGAGAATCAGCTATTACATGTAAACAATGGAAATTCAATAATAAGAGTATGATCTTCTCACTTAAGAGTATGCGATTCCTCTTGAGTGAAGTTGTTGGGGGAAGAGAAGATGAGGAAGCTAGTTTAATTTAGGAAGGAACTTTCTTTAATGTATACTAGGTGGTCTACAAAAGCATGACGCATGGTGCTTCTCCTTTTTTTAGTCCACTCTCCTTTAGAAAATGGAGCTGCTTGAAAGCGGATTTCGAAATTACATAGGTGAATGTAGAGATTACCGGTGTCCTACTCAAGACGAAGTACTTGTCGTCCCCAAACCAAAAGGGATGAGGGAAAAAGGCTAAAGAAAGCATCCTTGGAAGGGGGAATATCTGAAAAAGTGTTAGCGGGGAGCCCATCCATCTCGTTCTTACAGAAGACATAAGTGGGAATACACAACGGACGGAAAGTGGGGAAACATCCTTTTTCTATCTTCTCTCAATAGCCAAGGGCCCTCTTCCCTATATGCGCTTACGGAAGGGAAAAAGCTTGATTCTCATAGATTAGACAATACACATGTGCAAACAAGAAAATCAAACTATCTTCTTATTGATACTATATATTTATCTTTTCCCCTATAGATCCACCTTTCTTCAAAATAAAGAATAGCAACTAAAAGAAAGCTAAATCGAATCGAAATAGAATAAAGAACGCATGAAAGATTGGAGAGNTTGTATTGGCTCCCATCTTACTTAACGGGGCCCTTAGTTGAATACCGATCAAAATTTTTTGAAATTCTTAAGCTTTTCCAATATAGAATTATTAGTTATGATAAATACCCCGAAAAGCCGAAACCTCTTATTCCGTTCCTTAGAAAAACTATGACTAGTCAGGAATTGCGCAAGAGAAGATACGTCGTGAGTAACAACAGCACAAAAGCAGGCGGCGGAGATCAGCAAAGGTAACCGGATTCATGGGGCTTAGGACAAGGAGCGTCCGGAGTCTCTTAAGAAAGGACAAAGACTAATTAATATCATATTTACACCGATCGGATTTAAAAAAGTACTTCGCCTTGTACCTTTTCGTCTATCTTCTTTATCTTCTGATCAGATCGCCTGGCTTCTTTCAAGCCGTACTTGAATTGCTTTCTTCAAAAACTATTTCTTTACTAAGAGTCCTTTAAGAAGCTAAGCTCATTCAGATAGTAAGATTCGCTTAACTTCATACCTCTAACCGCTCGTGACCATCTGATCATAGTCACTTCACTTTTCTTTTAGACTGAAACAGGAAAACAAAAAGATTGAGCATAAACAAAATATAGAGAATCAGCTATTACATGTAAACAATGGAAATTCAATAATAAGAGTATGATCTTCTCACTTAAGAGTATGCGATTCCTCTTGAGTGAAGTTGTTGGGGGAAGAGAAGATGAGGAAGCTAGTTTAATTTAGGAAGGAACTTTCTTTAATGTATACTAGGTGGTCTACAAAAGCATGACGCATGGTGCTTCTCCTTTTTTTAGTCCACTCTCCTTTAGAAAATGGAGCTGCTTGAAAGCGGATTTCGAAATTACATAGGTGAATGTAGAGATTACCGGTGTCCTACTCAAGACGAAGTACTTGTCGTCCCCAAACCAAAAGGGATGAGGGAAAAAGGCTAAAGAAAGCATCCTTGGAAGGGGGAATATCTGAAAAAGTGTTAGCAGGGAGCCCATCCATCTCGTTCTTACAGAAGACATAAGTGGGAATACACAACGGACGGAAAGTGGGGAAACATCCTTTTTCTATCTTCTCTCAATAGCCAAAGGCCCTCTTCCCTATATGCGCTTACGGAAGGGAAAAAGCTTGATTCTCATAGATTAGACAATACACGTGTGCAAACAAGAAAATCAAACTATCTTCTTATTGATACTATATATTTATCTTTTCCCCTATAGATCCACCTTTCTTCAAAATAAAGAATAGCAACTAAAAGAAAGCTAAATCGAATCGAAATAGAATAAAGAACGCATGAAAGATTGGAGAGAAAGAGGATTCTAAAAGCGAAAAGCCTAGAATACTAGATTGTCAGACTCAGAGGTAGCAGTACGATCTCTATCTCCAGAGAAGGCATAAGGGTTTTCTAAAAGTCTCCTCTCATTACTTATGGATAAAGCTCTTAAGCTTAAGCTTTTACAAACTGAAAGATCTTCCCATTGTAAATAAGAATGAGAGTCTTTCAACTAGATGTGCTCCTTTGGCTGGGTTTGAGAGAGAGAGCGTGAGATAGTTGGTCTAATAACTAGTCCAACTACCTTGTATTTGAAAGCGATGATAGGATGTTAGGTCTAGTAACGAGACTTTTTGGATAATTTGCTTCCATGAATAGACTGTTAGGCTAAGAAGAATAGGTTGGGATTGATCCCACCATTAAAAGAGTGGTTTTATTCTGTCAATACAGCTTATCGAGTTATCAAGCTGAACTGCCTTCTATAAGGAGCTTTAATCGTTCGTTTACTCTAAGTCTTATTACCGACGCAATGGATTACTATTTGAAAACACTTTCAATACAAAAAGAGCTCCTTCTGGCTATACTCTAGTTGGATAGTCTTAGTTCAGTTTGAGAAGTCAAGGATGCACGAAGAGCTAACAAAGAGTCATTATATTTGACTTTCCGAATAAACTGAGAGATTTAATTGAAAAGGCCCCTTACTATAGATAGGGTGTTAGCGCTGTTTTGTGAAATAAGGATGTTTAGGTCTGACTAATAAGATATAAAGGGGCAAGCCAAAACCGACTCTATTGAGTTCGGCTTTCGGGGCTACCTACGTTAGGGCTTATGTAATATATGAAGAAGAACCCTCTTAAGCCTTTTTGTTTAAGGGTCGCTCGCCTTTTGAATAGAAGGAAGTGGGAGAGCAGAAGTTATTTCAGTAAACCGATGCATGAGCAGAGGCTGGCATGTCCGGCCGACCCTCCGAAAAAGTAAGGGCTCATAGGGAGTCAGAAGCAAGTAGAGTAAAAGGCGGGTAAAACTCACACAAGCAGAGGGGGGGACACATTCATGAAAAGCGAGAAGCGCTGCCGTGGGGGACTGACCAACTATGAATAGATTTTACTTATTCTTACGGGTAAGAACATATATTAGTCTGTATCGTGGGTCTATTTGTTACAAAAGGCAAACATCCCCTTTCCAAAACATTAACATAGGTCCTCAGGCAGACATCAAAAAGGGGGCGAAAAGAGTCTATTTACCTTTACAATATTTCGGAATGTATCATGGCTCTATCTATTCATTAAAAAAAAGAGTTCTATATCTCGGGTGAATAAATAGGTGTGGGGAAGAGTGAGAGGGGGGGGATACAAGCCCTCTATCGTTGTTGTTCCGAGACCACCCATCTCTTCTTTCCCCTTCGCCCGGCCCGGTGAGTCATATTTCTAGAACAAAGTGAAGTGATGGGAAAAGAAGACTGCTGGCGGGAAATCCCTATTCATGAAAGCCCCTTGAAAAGGGGGAAACGAAAGTGTGCTCCTACGCACCAGCTGACGAAAGGAGCTTTGGAAGCTTACATTATTATTATATTAAAAGGGGAAAGGGTGGAAAACCTATCTGACTAATAAGAAGAAAGGGGCAAGCCAAAACCTACTCCTAACAAGTTGCTGGATCGAAGTAGTACATTATACATCTGCCTGCCAGCAATGGAGGGCGTTCGATTCCCATTATACGCGATGTGGCAAAAAAGATTGATTGAACTAGATATGCCTTGCATACATTAAGATTTAATACTTGTCGTCTACTTTCAGGAAATGTTTTGAACAGAAAACTTACAATAATACAACGCCGTATTCTCTGAATATTGATGAACAAGAAGAGATCTATTAAGAGAAAGATGTATTTTAGAGACAATCTTAACAGTTACATCCAATCACAAACTACACAAAAGTTGTCCCTTTTTATGAAGATTTACCCATCATAGATATGCACAGAGGAAGAGAACGAACTTCATATATCCCTTTTCTACTCAATCCGGAAACAAGATCGTACGTTATCCCGGTTCGTCTCCATTTTTGTGAAACTATTCCTCAAGCAAGGCAGCTGATAAGTCATCGAAGGATTTGTGTGAATAATGGAATGGTTAACATTACTCATTTTAAACTTTTCCACGGTGATATAATATCTTTTCAAGAAAATGATGCAAGAACCCATTGTAAAGAAATATAGAGATCCTTCTATATCGAAATCTCAGTTGAAAAAAATAATAGGACAATTCCTGGATCACCCATGGAGAAGAACCAAAACAGAATGGCTCCGCCTACTCAAAACTAAAAGGGGATGCTACCTACTACTAAAATCCCGTTTTTTGCAACAATTGTGTTCTTCTATGCAAGAAGAAGACTTAGAAAGAACAAAGAAGTTTGGATCCGAAAAAGTGTGCTTAGGAAAATCTTTCGCCGAGCACAACAGAATGAAGAGGAATTTGTATTATTTCAAATCCCTATTATTGTCGAAGAGAAGGAATGAGAAAAACCGAAATAATCCTACTCGAAAAAGAAGTCCTATAGTTTACAACTCTTATTTATATAGTAATTCAACCTATTGCTCCGCATCCCCCCCATCAGTTTACTAAAAATATAAAAATAAAAATGATCGAACTACTTACTCATTATTCGGAGTTGAATCATGGAACACCAAAAGCTGTGGTATCTTATGGACCTAACATAGGTCACATACCTCACTACATAAGATTGAGAGATCCAAACCTTCTTCTTTAGAGCGGAAAGGGATGTGGCCAAAATATATAAAGATCAGCGTAGTCGCTCATAGGGACATATCTATCCGGATAGAGGATAGTCTAGGCTGATTCATAGATAGACCTCTCTCCATATAGATAGGTATCTCCGTGAATATAGATAAAGATATGGATCCATATATATCTTGATTCACTAATTCCATATTTTTTCTTGATTCTGATTTATTACCTTTTTTTTGACGACAAGTTTTAGATCTTAATGCAGGCAACGAAACATCGTTTTTGATTTATTACTTACTTGGTCGAAGCGTAGACTAGCGAGCAGAGCCAAGGAAATAGGGAAGCCCATCATAGAGCAGTCGATTAAAAGTAGAAGACTGCTGGCCTGAGAGAAGGCGGCCTCTCTCGGGAAAGATAGCCCAATTTCTCTTCTTTCCTTTTGATTTCAGCTTTCTTTTTTTTTCAGGGGTCCAAAAGGCTAAAAGGTATGGGAGAAGGAAGCTGAACCTCTAATCGACTTGGACACATAAATAATTCTCGATGTCGAGAGAGATTTGAGATTCCGTAAGTAACTCAGTGGGTGCTTTCTAAGAAGGTCTTGAAAGAAGAAAATGAAATAGGAACAACCANAGATCTTAATGCAGGCAACGAAACATCGTTTTTGATTTATTACTTACTTGGTCGAAGCGTAGACAAGCGAGCAGAGCCAAGGAAATAGGGAAGCCCATCATAGAGCAGTCGATTAAAAGTAGAAGACTGCTGGCCTAAGAGAAGGCGGCCTCTCTCGGGAAAGATAGCCCAATTTCTCTTCTTTCCTTTTGATTTCAGCTTTCTTTTTTTTCAGGGGTCCAAAAGGCTAAAAGGTATGGGAGAAGGAAGCTGAACCTCTAATCGACTTGGACACATAAATAATTCTCGATGTCGAGAGAGATTTGAGATTCCGTAAGTAACCCAGTGGGTGCTTTCTAAGAAGGTCTTGAAAGAAGAAAATGAAATAGGAACAACCGCGCTGGTCGTAATATATCGACTTTCATGCTAGTTCTTGCTCCGGCATGAAAGTTCCATTTCAGGTAAGGACGACGTACTATGATACTTTCTGTTTTGTCGAGATCTGCTTTGGTCTCTAGTTTGATGGTTGTACGTTCTTAAAAATCTGGTACATTCCCTTTTATTTCTCATCCCAGTCTTTCGCAACACTTCAGGTTTACTTATTTTGTTAGGTATCAACTTCTTCGATATGATATTCCTAGTAGTTTATATAGGAGTTATAGCCATTTCATTCTTATTCGTTGTTATGATGTTCCATATTCAAATAGTTGAGATTCACGAAGAAGTATTGCGCTATTTACCAGTCAGTGGTATTATTGGACTGATCTTTTGGTGGGAGATGTTCTTTATTTTAGATACTGAAAGCATTCCATTACTACCAACCCAAACAAGTACGACCTCTATGATATATATGGTTTATGCCGAAAAGGTACGAAGTTGGACTAATTTGGAAACATTGGGCAATTTACTTTATACCTACTATTTCGTCTGGTTTTTGGTTTCTAGTCTTATTTTATTAGTAGCCATGACTGGGGCTATAATACTGACTATGCATAGGACTACTAAGGTGAAAAGACAGGATGTATTTTGATGAAATGCTCTGGATTCTAGGAGGACTTTAATGAGGAGGATGACAGAACCACTCACGATAATAAGAAGAAGCAGTGGTTCGAATCCACGTCGTGAGACCAGGACACTGTGGAGACGCATCGATAAATGCTATTAACATTGATGATACGGCTTAGAGGAATTCCTCTCTTGTTGCTAGACTGATTCCTTTCCATTTGATGTGGACAAACGGTCATCCCTAGAATCAGCTGCTCTCCTTCCTGTTGGAGGAAGACAATGCGAAAAAATCATATATTAGTAAGGCAAAGTGATTGTTCGTTGACAACATTGGGGCATAGTGGNATCAGCTGCTCTCCTTCCTGTTGGAGGAAGACAATGCGAAAAAATCATATATTGACAATTGGGATCTCTTTAGCTTTAGTATGACTATTACTATAGGCGCTGGAATCAACTTCTCTTAGTATGTAAACTATATGGTCGATACAATAACATATAAGCCTTCTACATCAACCAATTCTTCTTCCATGAGGGACATCAATGAAGCAAGATTTTTTGATTTCCCGTTCATCGTATAGACAAACCCAGACCCCATACCTGTCCTCGATGAAAGTCAGGATGAAACCTGGTTTCATTCCAAACCAACTCATTTTAAGGAAAAGTGAGCTTTGCGAAAGTTTAAAAAGTAATTGAGTGAGCTCTTGCCTAATATAAGAGTTTAATAAAGAGGAGAGGGATTTTCCGACAACAAAAAACCTTTTCTCCCCAACCTAGGTGATAGACCACCTTATGGACGATGTGCTTACCAGCCAAAGGGCAAAAAGATACGGATGAATGTGACTCTACCAATACCAATTTCCTTTGGAACAAGGAAAGCAAATATGCTTGGTATCGGTAACGATTAACATATTATTTTTTTGAGAGAGGGGAACCCTTACTTAAGAACGAAGAGTGGCCGAGAAAAACACCAAGGCAAGAGATAAAGGAGAAGTACCCGGCCCGGCAAAGAAGGGTCTCACATTAACAGGTGTTTCCTTATTATGCTAGCTTTGGTTGCTAAGCAAGCCAGGTTCTCTTTCACTCTTGGAATGAGCCTTTTGGCTACGCTCTCTCAACACAAAGAAAGAAGAGATTAAAGGATATTCAAGTAGCCCTGACTAAGGTTTGAAAAGATTCCTGGGGGTACTACAACTTGCGTGGAAGGCTAGGGTGGTTTTTAGAAAGCGCAAAGACAGAAGACGTCGTAGGTAACCAATTTCTATCGCTTTCCCCCTCTAGTAGCCATTCATTCTTTTGATGGCTCGCAGTTGAAAGAGTTGCTTAGCAGTTTAAACCTCAGAGGGAGTTGAAGAGAGGCCTTTCAGTTCGTTCAAAGGCACTAGGGACAAGCCATTACAGACGGTCTGATGCTTATGGAGTTCACTCATATCGAATTGTCCAAGATCTCATCAACCTGTCCAAGGGATGATGAAGGCAATGCCACAATTGAAGGAACCGTCCTCTTACTCTTTTTAGATAAGAATGCAGAAGACCCTGAACCTGCCAACCAAGCCCACTCAGATAGACTAAGTAGACTAAAAAAAGTGCACAAGAAAGATTAAGGAAACAAAAACATTTTTCGATAACGTTGGGCCAGGTAGCAACACTTCACCCATATTTGATCATCACGTTAACTTGCTTTATTCAGCAAAGTGATCAAGCTTCTTAGCCACTGGGGACCGGCCTCATGAACACATTCGTTAAAGGAACTACTGGCCAACTTTCTTAATCTTCAATCTAACTTCAGAAAATGAATAAGCCCACTTGACGAGATTAGATCTAATTCTTTTTCTAACACTTTTGGATTGACAGGAATCTTTCCTGCTGTGTGATTCTTCCCCCCACTCTACCAGCAGCCTATGTGTCAATCTATACCCAGTTGATCTACCGCTATTTTACTTTGCACATTCTGGATAGGCACGCATCCTCATAGAGCGAGGGGTAGAAAAGATCAATGAAAGACTAGAGCACGAGATAGCTGATCTACCGACAAATCCTTTATTTCTTATCCACAAAGGCATACTTGAAGTCATTGAAGAAAGCACTTGAGGTGAAGACCAATGAGTCATTGCGATAACTACGGACCCCTTAACTAGGTTTTTTACTAATACAAACTAATAGGCTTTCAGAAGCTTTTCCACACAAAGAGGGGAGGAAGTGCTTGCTCCTAACTTGCCAGACGAGCGGACATCTGAGCTCAGCACCGCATTTACTATTTGGAGATGGATGGCGCCAGGCAGGGTAAAAAGAAGGATTTTTTCCATTAGCCGAGGAAAGAAGGAGCAAAGAAATATCACTATCGTGGGAAAAAAAAGAAATGTAGGATAGGAATATATATTTGATCGAAGGGATGGCTTAAAGGCCAAACCGGGCTAAAAACAAAAAGAAGAGATCAAGGAGAGGGAGCTAGATGAGCACTTTCAAGAGAGCGACCGGCAGATCTAAAACTGCTATAGTAAAGCAGGACGAAAGTACCTCCCTAAGGTTCTACCTTTTCTTTTGCGTTCGGGAATAAATAGAAAGTTTCTAAATGTATAGAAGACTCTCAATTGATTGGTTGTAATGTTCACGAGATTGTATATAATTTAATGTTCAGTAATATGACTTTCCTACTAACTGAATTGCTTGAATTAGTTGAAGGTGCAGAGTCTTCTTCTTTTGATTTGAGACAAATTCATTTTTCTACTGAAAGTGCTTTTGATAAGGAATAGGGAAAAGCCTTGACTTATTCAAGAGTACCAGGGAGGAGAAGAATAAGCATTACCTCTATTGAAGGAAGAAGCCCTTCCCTTTGCTTATTTATTCTTCCAGGTCTTCGGGTCTCATCTGAACGGCTCGCTGCCTATTTAGTTAGATTTTTTGTTTTGATTCCAGAACAGAACTAGAGATCTTGACCCCCTACCTTGAAAGCTCCTGGTGCTGCAACTATCACCGATAAGTTGCGTCGCATCAACATCGAGATTAAAATAAACTGCAAAAGAAACTAAGTCAACACCTATTTGTTGTGGATCTACTGGTCTGGATGCTTGAATCTATTCCACCGCAAACTACCGAATATGCAACTACAGGATCTTCCACTAGTTTGACTCCTTTGATTCAATTATGTACTCCACGGAACATTATTAATTCCAATGCAACTTATACTTTTGGAGCTGACGTAACAAACTACGTGAGCCTCCCAACGAATCCAACATAAATCCGATCCGAATAAAAAAAATAAAATGAAGTTTTATTGTTGTGATATACCAGCCACCTGTTCTAGAACTTCCAGTTCCAATCGAAGCATATAGATCCGTAAATAGATTTGTATGTATAGCCACTTTAGTCGTGCTCGTCCTTTCTCGAAAGTATCTTTTTTCTGGGAACATGGTCAACCCGAAATTATTATATTCGCGATTATTCATCCACCGATAGAAAACACGCTCTAATTTTCCATTCTCATATGAGGCTGGAAAGTGGACTGGCAACAGGTCGGCATAAAGTGATTCATCCAGATCAAACTTGATCCTATCGCTCATTAGGAACGGTTTATAGATCATCACATTCCCACAAATCGAATGAAAACTGGGTCCATGTAAATGATCATGACCTCGCAAACAACAACGCTCCTTCCCCATATGGAGTTCGGAACCCAAAGGCAATCATTGACTGAACTGTATCATTTTTGTGTTAGTTGACCTAAGTCGCACCCTTACTGTTGGGGTGGGGCTCGGCCTGTGAACCATACGTGGGATGAGTTTTTGCCTCATACAGCTCGGGCCGAAGACTGGGGGAAGTTTAGAAGAGATGGGGAAACCTAGAAGCTATCGGTCGGGGTAGGGA
>AWOL01S0076183.1:0-13100 GCA_000715115.1 Nicotiana otophora | reverse complement strand
CTTCAAAATTGAGTAAAACTTATCTGTGCACTTTTGTCTAAGTCATATTAATCTGGATAGGATATTNTTATAAGAGAATATGTTCTTCAAAATTGAGTAAAACTTATCTGTGCACTTTTGTCTAAGTCATATTAATCTGGATAGGATATTAAGTTAGTCAAGGATGTACCTTAAGGTTCATTGAAACTAGAGGCACTACCAGCTTGTGGATCCTGTTTGGAAGAAAATTTGACTAAAGGATGTTTCTCTTCAAAAGGAAATAAAGCTAGTGATAAGCTAGAATGAATCCCTTCTGATTTGTATGGTTAAATGAAAATACTAGTAAGAGATAGTTTTGAGTATTTTTGTGATGTTCATAAATGATTACTCAAAATATTAATATATTTATTTGATGCACTGTAAGTCTTAATGATTTAAGTAATTCAAGATTTTTAAGACTTGAAACAGAGAAGTACCAAGGAAATATATTAAGGGTCTGTTTGGAAAGCCACTCGGTAATTAAAATTGGTGTAATTATTAGGGCAGTAATTACACAACCTAGTAATTATGATGATATATTTGTTTGTCATAACGTAATTATAGTGCAATTATAAGCATATTATTTGGTTGCACAAGTGTAATTACACAGTCAAATTAAATTTTAAATAAAATAATTATCAAAACTTAAAAGTTAATAAAATAAATATATGCTTATAAATATTTTTTTATAAGTATAAATAATATTAGATGTGGTATTTAATATGCATATTTTTTCTTGAATATACATTAATTGGTAATTATATATTTATAACTAATATTGCAAAAATAATTGATATATATATATATATATATATATATATATATTAATAATATTTACTGTAGTTAAATATAAAACTAAATACGTACGTTTTGTAAGAATATCACGGAATGCATGTTTGATAAATAAATTAATATTTATAAATATAATGTCATAACATTATTCAAATATTTGACAAAGCTAATCTATCAATTCTAACTAAAAAATGAACAATATGCAATGTGAAATAACAAGTGAGTACTACTAAAATAAGTAAATTGGAACCATAAATATAACGCAATTTCAAAATCCAAAAAAATAATTATTTAGCATAGGTCAAATTCCAACATAATAAAAATAAGTTCCAATACAACTTAAGATTAGAAAATATAATTGCCACGACCCAAAATCCACTAAAGGTCGTGATGGCGCCTAACGTCGCCGTCAGGCAAGCCAACGATGACTGATCCACTTAATTACTCATTTTTATTTCTTTTGAAATCATAATTTCCATTAATTAAACAGTATGAAATAGAATTTACGGGTGAAACAGTGATAATTACGTGAACTACCATACTAAGCATCCAGTAGGAACCCCCAAAATCCGGTGTCATAAGTTCATGAGCATCAACTAGCAAATATGATAAAATACAACATTTGTCTGAAATACAAATTAGATAGGAGAATGTAAATAACTCTGATAGAGACTCTGTGTGATGCGGACTCGTAACATGGGATGCAGCTCACCTAAGTCCCCACAATAGCCGTGCCTCTGCGCCCACAAGACTACTAGACATATGGGTACCTGCACAAAATGTGCAGCAAGTGTAGCATGAGTACGTAAAACAACGTGTACCCAGTAAGTATCTAGTCTAATCTCGAAGAAGTAGTGACAAGGGGTCGACTTCGACACTTACTATAGGCTAACTATAAAATACCGAAATTTTAATTAAGCATGGATTATGTAAATGCAACTGAAAATTCAATAACAAGAAATAAATAAATAATTCTTTCACTTATAGTAAATCCCAAATTAATTTCCATCATTTAACAAATTAATCTCTCAAGCCAATGAAACAATACCAATTATAATTGGACTCCAAGAATTATTACGCACGAATTATGCCGAAGTCGTACGGGCCGATCCAACATACAAATATATAAATTGTGCACTGCCGAGGGTCGAACGATATGAATCATAGATGCATCTATCTGCTACAGAAGCATTCGTCCCGAACCACGAGAAGAGAAAACATTTTATAAACAACTGATTCAAGATTATTAAGAGGTTAATATTCAAAGAAACACTAATTCTCATTAACGGTCAAGTGACCCGTCTGAAACTCAAGTAAATGAAATTTAACCTTTTACAATTCCTTTATCAAGTTCCAATATGATTTAAGCAATTAAATTAACAAGTAGGGTGAAAACATCGCAATACACAGCCCCCACATAAGCATAGACTACCCGGACATAAGCATAATTAGTAGCTACGTACGAACTCTCGTCACTCTGTGCGTACGCAGCCCCCACAAATAGAAGCACATATTAAATCAATTCACCTATGGGGTTAATTTCCTCTTATAAGGTTAGAAAAGAGACTTACCTCGCTCCGAAGTTCCATAACCGGCTCCAAAGCTTTTCTAACAACTCAAACCGGCGCCCGTCGCTCCAAAACTAGTAAATAAATATGAAATTCCTTGAACATATACCCTAATACTCATAATAAATCAATTTATAAAAATTTACAACTCTTCTCGAAAAAATTGATAAAGTCACCCTCGGGCACACGTGCCCGAATTCCGAAAATTTTCGAAGATAATCATTACCCATAACACTACGAACTCAAATATATGATTTATTTCCAATTCCATGCCCAAATTCGTGGTCAAAATCCAACAATACCAATTTCTAGATTTTCTACCAAAATACCAAATTTCTACTAGTTTTCCATGAGTTTCCATGTTAAAATCTATATATAATCCAAGTATTTAACTTGCAATAGGTGGGAATCACTTACCTTGTATTGCTTGATGAAAATCTCCCCTTGAAGCTCTCCAAATATCGCCCAACCAAATGCAAAATGTGAGAGAAATGGGCTAAGTCCCGAAATATAACCCCACTGCCCACTTCTTTCCTCTTCGCGATCGCGGAATGACCCTCGCCATCGCGAAGGCCAAACAGCCCAGGACCAAAAATCTCTGCTTTGCGTTCGCATTCCTTATACCGCATTTGCGAAGCCTTCCGTCCCCACTGCTTCCAGTTCGCAGGGTAGGCCTCACGTTCGCGTAGGCCAAACGGCCTCAGGCCCAGCTCCTCCCTTTCCTTTTACGCGTTCGCGACTGCCCCTTTGCGTTTGCGTAGGTTCCTCGGGCTCTTCTCCGCATTCGCGATGAGCAATCTCCTCCAGCCCACAAATCCTTCTTCGCAAACGTGATCACTTCCACGCGTTCACAATGAAGGACGCCTGAACCAACAACAGCAGCAGCAAAACATGGGGAAAATGACCCAAAACCGTTCCGAAACACACCCGAAGCCCCCGGGACCCGTCCAATCACACCAACCAGTTCCATAACATGACACCAACTTACTTGAGTCCTCAAATCACATCAAACAATATCAGAACTATGAATTGCGCATCGATTCAAGATTAATGAACTATTGAACTTCTAACTTCCACATCCGATGCTGGAACCTACCAAATCACGCCCGATTCACCTCAAATTTTGCACACAAGTCACATTTAACATTACGAACCTACTCCAACTTCCGAAATCGAAATCCGAACCCGATATCAAAAAGTCCATTCCCGGTCAAACTTCCCAAAAACCTCCAAATTCCATTTTTTCGCCAAATGATCTCGCAATGATCTAAAAACCCCCAAATCCACATCCGGACGCGCCCCTAAGACCAGAATTACCATACGGAGCTATTCCTAGGCACAGAATTCCAAACGAACATCGATAACATCAAAATACACTTCAACCCAAATTTATGAAATTCTTCCAATATGCTAGCTTTCCATAATAAGCATTGAAATGCTCCCGGGTCACCCAAAACCCGATACGGACATACGCCCAAATCCGAAATCATCATATGAACCTATTGGAAGTTTCAAATCCCGATTCCGAGGTCGTTTACTCAAAAGTCAAACCTTAGTCAACTCTTCCAACTAAAAGTTTCCTAAATGGGGATTTTCTTTCCAAATCAACTCCGAATTTTCCGAAATTCAATTCTGCTCCCACGTACAAGTCATAATACCTTAAGTGAAGCTACCCAAGGCCTCACACCGTCGAACGACGTGCTAGAGCGCAAAATGACCGGTCGGGTCATTACATTCTCCCTTACTTAAACATACAGCCAAATTCCAACATCCGAAATCCTCTACCAGGCCTGCTTTCAACATACGAACATCGTATCAGTCACTACACCCTGTACCAAAACATGATTGTATACCCTTACTGAATTCTCATCATGCACCGCATAATTCACATGTCCATAATAACATCCTTTGACAACGTTAGCCGAAATTTCACGAATCTGATGCCCACAACACACATCTTGATGCATATAAGTCTTGTTCCAACTCTTGAAATACTGCCATGACAGAAGGGATGTGTAGAAATTCATAACCACCTGCCGAATCAACGCATCATTGAGTCTCTCCTCCTGACAAGAACCATTACCTCACTCTAAACTAAATAATGATATGTGCCCTTTAATATGCCATATATAAATCCGATCGCACTGATCTCAGTTCCAATAATCTAGTCTCACCCAGTACAAGCTGCTCCGCCAATAAGCCACCGCAAATACTATCTAAGATTTCATATGCCGCCATCAATGCGCCCACAAGCTACAACTAGAATATGACACATAAGGAAGAACGAACTCTGGAAAAGAACTATCCAGCCCGCCTAACGAATAAAAAGGCCATCAAACACTATGAGCCTGTCTTAGAGGTAAGAAATAGGACACCCAAAATGAATATAAAGAATCATACTTAACATCTCAGTATTGCGGCGTGCAACCCGACCCAAACATGATGATGTTGCGGTGTGTAACTCGATCCACACAACATACCCGTGGCAGCGTGGCAGCGTGCCACCCGATCCAAACAATATACTTGTGGCGGCGTGCCACCCGACCCGCACATGACAATCTAAAGAAAACACACATCAAGCCATAACACTTCTACTCACGAAATGTCCGAATATCAACCACAAGCATGCCAAGTGCATAATACAAATCCTGGGGAGCCGGATAGCGTCGTACGCTACGAAACCCAAGCACAACTAAGGTGTAATATATTACCTGCATCTCGAGAGACATCCTGCTCACATAACACTACAGCTACGCGGGACCTCAACACATGTGCGAATAATCAAGCTGTCTCACAACCCATATGGCACAATACAATATTACATGAAACATCTAATGTCCGAATACTCCTCCATAAAAAATGCTATCCTGAATGAACCCATGAAGATTTTCTTTCCAAATCAACTCCGAATTTGTCGAAATTCAATTCTGCTCCCACGTACAAGTCATAATACCTTAAGTGAAGCTACCCAAGGCCTCAAACCGTCGCACGACGCGCTAGAGCTCAAAACGATCGGTCGGGTCATTATATTCTCCCCCACTTAAACATACAGCCAAATTCCAACATCTAAAATCCTCTACCAGGCCTGCTTTCAACATACGAACATCGTATCAGTCACTACACCCTGTACCAAAACATGATTGTATACCCTTACTGAATTCGCATTATGCACCGCATAATTCACATGTCCATAATAACATCCTTTGACAACATTAGCCGAAAGTTTACGAATCTGATGCCCACAACACACCTCTTGATGCATATAAGTCTTGTTCCAGCTCTTGAAATACTGCCACGGCGGAAGGGATGTGTAGAAATTCATAACCACCTGCCGAATCAACGCATCATTGAGTCTCTCCTCCTGACAAGAACCATTACCTCACTGTAAACTTAATAACGATATGTACCCTTTAATATGCCATATATAAATCCGATCGCACTGATCTCAGGTCCAATAATCTAGTCTCACCCAGTACAAGATGCTCCGCCAATAAGTCACCGCAAACACTATCTAAGATTTCATATGACGCCATCAATGCGCCCACAAGCTACAACTAGAATATGACACATAAGGAAGAACGAACTCTGGAAAAGAACTATCCAGCCCACGTAACGAATAAAAAGGCCATCAAATACTATGAGCCTGTCTCAGAGGTAAAAAACAGGACATCCAAAATGAATATAACGAATCATACTTAACATCTCATTATTGCGACGTACAACCCGATCCAAACATGATGATGTTGCGGCGTGCAACTCGATCCACACAACATACTCGTGGCAGCGTGCCACCCGATCCAAACAATATACATGTGGCGGCGCGCCACCCGACCAACACATGACAATCTAAATAAAACACACATCAAGCCGTAACGCTTATACTCACGAAATGTCCGAATATCAACCACAAGCAAGCCAAGTGCATAATACAAATCCTGGGGAGACGGATAGCGTTGTACGCTACGAAACGCAAGCACAACTAAGGTGTGATATATTACCTGCATCTCGAGAGCCATCCTGCTCACATAACACTACAGCTACGCGGGACCTCAATACA
Organism: Nicotiana otophora; assembly: GCA_000715115.1. Lineage (NCBI taxonomy): Eukaryota > Viridiplantae > Streptophyta > Magnoliopsida > Solanales > Solanaceae > Nicotiana > Nicotiana otophora. Next base: position 6,665 of record AWOL01S0076183.1, on the reverse strand, counting down.
TGTGCGAATAATCAAGCTATCTCACAACCTACATGGCACAATAGAATATTACATCAAATAACTGACTATGAAAATAACATCCAATGTCCAAAGACTCCTCCATAAGAAACGTTATGCTGTATGAAGTCACCCCACCTGGTGTAAAGCACACGTCCACATTTAGACCTATCAACGGACCTCAAGATGATTCTGATCATACCATGCTGGGGAAATAACCTTTCAAGGACCCACAATGACCTATTCATGACACATAAGAACAACCGTCAAATTCAGAACAACTCACACGGTCCACAACCCAAGGAATAAAATGCTTCACAGGCATTAACTCTCGCATTTGCGATATTACCATAACCTCCATTCTTGGTTTGAATCTATAATAATCAAGTGACTAACATGTCACACTTATACAAATCCCCCGTGGGGTACGCTCCCATGACCTTCCGCTCAGGTAGCAAGATTCACACATCCATACCACCAACCGTTCAAATTCTATAAAACGAATCAAAAATCTGCAAGTCAATACACGAAGCCTCTTCTACAGAACACCATTCTTAGGTGACACTAAAGAAAATCCCAGCTTACTCTGAATATTTGAATTTCACCCCTACTTATCCGAGCCAGTGACAATCTTGTAAGCACTGAACTGCAACCTTGATTCTCAACTTCCAATCCCCATGTCGCTCATTGCGCTTATCATACCGCTATACGAGATTACCAAAACTCATCATAACTCCTGAACTACTAGTAAAATAAACACTTTCTTGGCTAGAAAACTTTTCACTCAGCTTATTTCAGAAGAACCAACGCAACATGCAACTGAATTCTCAAACTGCAGAAAATACTAACCTCTAGTCGTGATCTAAACTGCCATAACTCTTCCGGAATCCATTTACACAATAAAGCCATTCAAATAAAATACCTCCCAAATCAACCAAGTTGTGGTGGCGATCAAGCCCAAGTGTACAACCACAAACTACATGTATAACCTCACGCTGAAGAAACTGATCGTTGCCACGATTATAATGATTCAACCATTACTACCCGCCCCAACTTCTTCTAATTTATTCTCAACATGCCTTAGAAATAATAATATCTCCATTCAAACGTAATGAACCAAATCTGCACTCGTCCCGAGTGACCCGCATCACGAGACCACATCGTCTTATTACTCATGAATCATCTCATATTCTCCTTACACATACAATAGCATTTCCAACTGGTTCACCTATTCTGCAAGACCTTCCACGAATCCGAAACTGTTTCCTCATTTCCTCCAATATTGCACTACATACCCAATGATAATATAGAACATCCCAAGTCCTTAGGCACTGCACTTAAATTCTTGAACCCACTAGGACCACTGTTGAGAGTCACCCACTCTGACTTGGTCCCGAATATAAGCCAAACTCTAGTGCGTTGTTAGTGCGGGAACACCCTATCAAAGAAGCACCCGACTAAATTCTTTTCCCTTGTACATTACAGCCACCAGAAACAGAAACTCTGAGTCTTTCCAAAACCTGAACATAAATCGATAAGGCCAAGTATAGCACACATTCCTCAAATTCTTTGCTCGAATTACCACTGATGTCTTTCTTTCCTTAGTCATAATAACCCACCAATACACTGATGACCAGAGACCGTACAAGCAGACAACCACGTGATCCAATCATAGACGGTGGGGCTCCCCCACTTAGATTGAAGCTACAATTTCATAACCCTGAAACCCACCAAGATTCCTCCTTCCCAATTACCATGATCTCGCATAATCAACCCGCCAAATTTCTCGAAATCTTTCTATTAAACATTTCATGAACATTCTAAATCACTAGCCACATTCACATATTTAACCTTTTACCGGATAGCCAGTAGAATTCTTTGTAGAAGTTTCATCAACACCACGCAACCGCTAACTTGCTCATAGAAGATAACCCACATGTGGAAATTCCATGCTGACATCTTCCAACGACGCTGCACTAGGTACGATTACTACGAAATCAGTAAACCTTCCTGAGCCCGTGCTTATTCACCAGCTGTACAAGTCCATTCACTCCCCATTGACATCAACTAAAAGTGTGACAATACATTCCAATCCAAAGTCATGTTGCATTCCCCTTCATATCAAGAAAACTCCTTTCTATCGTATCTAATCTTCCTCAGTATAGTAGCCAACATTCCAAATTAAGTCTGTAGACCTAGTCACTGTCCACCATGACTCCCAAATCACTCTAAACTTTTCTCAAGTCATGTGGATATCCTACCACAGAATCCATACTCTACTCTGTCACTCCCACTTCGGTTGAACCATCTTCTTTAAGTAACTACTCGACCTCTGCTTTTCATACATGATCTGCTAGTAATTCAACCACCGCGAGACACCTCCCGCCATGTCCTTCCTCATTCTTCGCTGCCCAAATGTTGCCTCAAATCAAATCCATACTTGTAGCATCGGAACTAGTGAATTGCTACCAACTCTAAACCTCCTAGAAGATCATCTTTCTCGAGCCATCAACATTTGAAAAACCGCTTCGATTCTGAACCGCTGCACACCGCTATCTCTGATGACCGCTTCCCTAGCATCCTTTCACAATACCCTGCCCAAAGGAGAATTGAAGAAGACCATAACACCAGCGAACTTAATACATTAAAAGAAGGACAACGACACCACATCATAGATGAAAATTCCACCACGCTCGAAAATACCAAGTCTCGTTACTCTATCAACCCAAACCTGAACATTCATAGCCCGATTATCTTTCCTTTGCTGGAAATAAATGCTGAACCTCTAAATCATGTGTTGAGAAATCCTCCTTTCAGGTCATTCATTGCCTCTACACATAAATAAACACCCCACCATTACACCAGCATTGTGCGATAACAACGTCTGAACATCATAGCAATCTATGCGTAGCCTTGATCACATCGATAATATAGCTACTGAGCTGTAATGACAGAACATCCTTCTGCAAGAAGACGATAATCACTTGCTTGAATGCGCAGGGAGAAACATCCTACTCCACGTATGTAGTACCACTGCAACTCCTCGATGCCCAATTAACACATGTGCCCAACACCGTACAAGAATGAATAGGAAGGAAATAAGGCATAAGCCTCGAAGAAAATCAAATCGTACGGACTCTCGTCACCTCGTGCGTACGTAGCCCCCACAAATAGAAGCACATATTAAGTCAATTCACCTATGGGGTAAATTCCCTCTTACAAGGTTAGAAAAGAGACTTACCTCACTCTGAAGTTCCATAACCGACTCCAAATCTTTTCTAACAACTCAAACCGGTGTCCGGCGCACCACAACTAGTAAATAAATGTGAAATTCCATGAACATATACCCTAATACTTGATGCCAAGCTAGAAACTCGTATTTTAGCCATAGTATTGCATTCTAATTACTGCATTGTACGTGTGTTTGAGCTTAAATGATAGCGAATTACACTTACATGTTTTATGACTTGTAGGAAGTGATTCCGAGTTCAAAATTTAATTTGGAGCTAAATCGATCAATTTGGAGCTTTGAAGTCTGAGTAAAAGCCCAATAAATTAAGCTGGGATCGTGTTCGGAGGTCGTGTACCAAGTCCGAATGTCAAAAGAAAATGAAACAATTTCACTCTGAGAAATTAACACTGCCGTGTCGCATGGGGCACCGCAGGGCGTGAAGCGGTAGTGTAAAAATGGCCTGCCAAGAAACAATGCACGTTCGCTGATAAAATACACAAGCACGGCGCGGGGTGCGGTGCGGGGGTGCGGCGTGTGTGTGCAAAAATCGCAGAGTAATTTCTACTTCACCTTGGAAAAGGTATATTCGTCCAGGGTTATTTTTACAAGATATAAATACACAAATAAACACGATTTTGAGGGGGTCACCTAACTTGGAGAGGAAAACAAAAGTACGAAATACTCAGGAGTACGGATTTGAGAAATTCTTCCATTCTTTCTCTAGTGTTCATTGATTTTATGTTTAAAAACATTATTTTTGATGATTGTATGAACATGAGTGGTAAGAACCCCATTGTTCTAGGGTCATGGGTGATACATGAATGTTAATGTTTGAAGTTTAAATTAACGAATTTGATTTTAGTTTTTATATTGGGTTGTTTATTTAATTCTGTTCTTAATTATTTTGCTGAGTAGCTAATAGTGAAATACTATCTATGAATCTAGAGTTGAACTTGAAAGTGGGAATTCTAGATTGCATATAGAATTAAATAGAGCAAGTTCTTGAACCTGGGCATCGGGGAATGGATTCGCAATTAGGATAGAAATATACCTAATTGCCTTGCTTGGTTGAAATACAGGAAGTGTAAATGCATTCTTGTTAATCTTAATTCCATAGATATATATGCAGTAAGTTAGCTTGAATAGGCGAGTAAGAACTCGACAGATTCTTATGAGTAATATCAACCCTGTCAATCAACAATCTAGATAAATTAATTAGTCATTTTAAGCCAAAAATGAAACATGATTGTTAGCTAACCCGTGACCCTAGAATATCATCTCCTCTTGATTGTTATCTGAAATTGCTAAGTGTTGTAGTTGATTTCTATTTATTCCATTACTTGATAGTTTTGTTTAGGTAGTAAATATGTCAATTATCTATTTTGTGAGAAATCTCTTGAATCGATAAGTTATTTGAGTTTGAATCAGTCAAAAGTTAATCATAAGTCTTTGTGGGAATGATACTCTACTCATTACAGTATTACTTGACGACCATGTATACTTATGTGAGTGTGTTTGGTCGCAACAAGTTTTTGGCGCCGTTGTCGGGGACTTAGAAATTAGCTACTTGACTGAGTTAAGATTTTATTAGTTATTTGTTCAAGTTTTAATTTTCAGTTTGCCTTGTTTGTGTTAACGCATGCTCTTCTCTTGAATGAGAAGGAGTAGAAGCACAAACAACCTCCTTCCTCTTGATCCTGAAATTGAACGAACACTTCACAGAGTGAGGAAGGAAGTCGAAGCTAGAACTAGAATAGAAAGAGAGTTGGACATTGCAGTTCAACCACAGCTAATAGAGATGGCAGGTAATGAAGAGCGTCTGGTGATAGAAGCCGCGGGTCCCAATCTTGCTAATACGATTCAGGCTATTGTGAAGCCTAATATCATGGGNATATCACGGGGCATTTTGAACTCAAACAGTACATGGTACAGCTGATTCAGTCCACAGGGCAATATGTGGGCCTATCTCATGAAGACCCACAGAGGCACATTCAGAACTTCCTAGAAATTACGGACACTTACAATTATCCGAACGTTTCCAAGGACTATGTCAGGCTGACACTGTTTCCCTTTTCACTATTGGGGGAATCTAAGGAATGGTAGCAAAAGGAGCCCACGAACTCAATCCACACTTGGGATGATCTAGCAAGGAAATTCTTAATCAAGTTTTTTCCCACTAAGAAGACAAAGTCACTGAGGAGCCAGATTCTTGGGTTCTAACAACGGAATGGCGAGACACTTCGTCAAGCTTGGGAAAGATACAAGAAGCTACTTAGAGACTGCCCGCACCATTGGCAGACTAATGAGGTGTTGGGTCATACTTTTGTTGATGGACTAGATGAGACATCAAAGATGAACCTTGATTCAGCTTGTGGGGGTAGCTGCATGGCGAGGCCGTACAGTGAAATCAAACTCTTGTCAAATAACTTCACTGCTAATGATCATAATTGGCAAGGAGATGGGGACTCAAGAAGAGCAATTAAACAGAAAGCAGTCGGGGTGATTGAGCTTGATGACTTCTCAGCCATGAGAGCATATATTGCAAAATTGGCAAATCAGATGAATAGAATGACAATGCAACAAACACAACAGATGCAACATGTACAACAGATGTCTATTTTCTGTGAACTATGTGGTGACAGTCATACGAGTGACATGTACCCCACGAATCCTGAATCTATTTACTATGTGGGGCAACAGAGCAGAGGTCCAATGAATCAGCATGCACAACATGGAACACTTACAATCCAAATTGGAAGAATCATCCTAACTTCTCATGGGGCAAATATCAGCCAAATCATAATCATTATAGGCCCCAGGGAAATTTCAATTAACCTCAGAAGCCACCCCAATAAATAGAAGAGAGTACGAATGACTTGCTGAAGAAGTTGTTGCTTGACAATCAACAGCTCAGGACCGATTTCAGAAATCTTGAGAGGCAAATGGGTTAGTTAGTAGCAAATCAAAATACTAGACCTGCATGCGCTCTTCCAGTGATACATAGAAGAACCCTCAAGTTAATGTAGTTACACTCAGAAACGGGAGGGAACTAGAGGAAGTACCAAAGAAGAGAAAGGACAAGCTTGTACCTGAGAGGGAGTTGATTCCTAAGGCAACACATGAGTCAAAGAAAACTGATGCAAGTTCAGAGCCAGTGGAGGCTGCAAGGCCACCACCACCTTTCCCTCAGAGATTACAGAAGAAGAAAGATGGTCGCATGTTTAACAAATTTCTCTTTATGCTGATCCAGGTTCAATTGAATATACCATTGGTAGATATACTTCATGAAATTCCAAAGTATGCTAAGTATATAAAAGATATGGTGGCTCACAAGAGGAGATTGACTGAATTCGAGACAGTTGCACTTACTGAAGAGTGCACTTCAAGGGTCCAAAACAAGCTTCCTCAAAAGCATAAGGATCCTGGCAGCTTCACC
>AWOL01S0076172.1:0-62815 GCA_000715115.1 Nicotiana otophora | reverse complement strand
TCCTACATTAGTTTGCTTACGATGCATTTTTACGTACGAAAATATAGGGTGTAACATCTGTCTATACTTGCGGGCATGAACATAATTCCCCAGAAAGGGGCATCACCACAAAAGATGTACTGAATATGTAAGGCAGGTAACACGTGTAAATAAAAGATATAGTACCAGAGATATGGGTGCACAAATCAACCTAAACTAAGAAAGAGGCCCGAGGACATACAATTGCATGTCTTTAAAAATCAAGCCACTCAATGGGGTCATATAATATAGTATCAAGCCTCTATGTGGGGTAAATCATATCATATCATAATGTACCCGGCCTCGAAGAGGACTCGGTCATACCCAGCATTAAAAGGACTAAGTATGTCAAAACCAGCTGCAGCGGTGTGCACATATAAGTTCTGTACCCAGCCAATTATAGCGCGGCTCGGTAAGAAACTAGATACATATATATGTGCAATGTAAGACCAATTGCAATAGATATCACAATTAAAGTCGAAGTGACATATTGCTGCTACGTTCTTCAACCTCAAGATAATCATTCTGATACATATCGAATCCGAAACATTCAATTGATAAGGAATACACAAGAACATGATCAATTTCTTCAAGAAAGGCTTGGGGTTATTCAATCTTACGACATGAAGAATGTTTCAAAAGAAAAATTGACATCGAATCATGCAAAGAAGGAAATTTTCTCTACATACCTTGTTGATGAAGCTAATTACGTTCCACAGATCCTTGTACGTCTTACAGGCAATTATCTATGTCATACGAATGTATGGAGTCAAAATTGAATCAATAACTATAGGTAGCCTTCACTTGGACAATTTGTCAAACACCTTGAGTATATAGAACTCTCAAGTTCCTTCACAATGGTAGCTTAATATCAAGACCACATATTTCACCCTACGTATCTTTATTATCATTTTAGCAACACAAACAACCAAATCCAGCAATTTAACACCAATATACAACCTCAAACGAGCAACTCACAACACACAACAAAATTCCAAGTTCCTCCAAGAATTTGCTTTACAACCTCTTAGTAATAAAACTCTTACAACTTGTATAAACTTAAGAACAAAAAGGATAAGATGGAACTTACCTCCAAGAACAAGAATCCCACAAATTTTGAGACTGCTTTACTTCCAAGGAGTCTCCAAAATGAGCACAACAAGGAGAAAAGAGATAAGACAACTACCACGGGATTCTTCACGTTGGATTTACTTGGTTTGCCTTTGATTTTGGCCTTGGATGATATGATAAGAGAGGTTTTGGGAATGTTTTGGGTTTGGAAATAGTTAAAAATAAGAATGAAAATGTGCTATAGGCGTTTGATATATATTTGAATATTTCCGCCGTCCAAAGTGGGTCCCATAGGGAGCTTCTTGCGCAGTCTCATGAAAATGAAAATATCTCTCTACTGCAATGTCGTATTGATGAATGGCTTCATAAGTTAGAAACTAGACTCGTGGAGCTTCCATATGGGGGTGGATCACCCCATAACCCAAAGTACATTGAGAGAAAATTTCAGTGACATTAGACCCAAAATTCAGTAAGATTATGAATGTATCTTGCGACAATGTTTGTAAATTTTTATTTTACAACTTACTTGACTTCAAAGATTAATATATGACTATTGTAAGATTCAAATAACTTCTAACAAGATCTTATTATTATATTAATCCCTCTTATTATTACCCCAAAAATACGGCTATGGCACTCCACTTCCCTTTGGCGAACTTCGTCGAGAAATATTTTCATTGATTCGTATAATCCTGAATTCTTATGAAACTTACTTATCACCTCAATAAACCTTTTGGAGGGATATTAAACTCTCCGCGCTTACGTTAGTAACTAATGATGCAATCGACGTCAAAAGTATAGGATGTAACATCATTCCCCCTTAAGAACATTCGTCCTCGAATGTTGAATAATATTCTAACTCCCAATATTTCAAAAACTTTTAACAGAGTTCCCTTCGTAAATAGGGCTATCTGAAACGTGATAAGCAGCCTAAACACATAACCAATGCCACACAGGGCTATAGAATAGCATAACAACATCCAATAAGCCTCACACAACCGTCTATATATGCAAAAATCTAAAAGGGATAGCCATGTATCACGTCAACTATCACATGTTATACTCTTAGTTTTGCCTGCCATATTTGTCTCAGCATTATAACCAAAAGAAGATATGTGAATTAAGCTCGATAAGTAATTTAAGAGTAAATAAATTGTATCCCACAAGTGTAACTTGTAGTCTGAAACAAATAAGGATATTTGTATTTCATATCCTCCTCGGCTTCCCATCTCATTTCCTGTACATTCTTGTTCCTCCAAAGTACCTTAACTAAAGCCACCTCTTTAGTTCGCAAGTTACAAACTTGGCGATCTAGGATAACTACCAAAATTTCTTCATAGCATAGGTCTTTTGTGACTAGGACATCCTCAATTGGGGTAATGCAAGAAGGGTCACCCAAGCACTTACCAAGCATGGTACATGAGACACATGATGAACTACTTCTAATTTTGGGGGAAGCTCAAGCTTATAAGCTACTTGGCCAATTTTCTGGATAATCTGATTTGGTCCGACATGCTTGGGGCTAAGCTTTCCTCTCCTGTCCAACCTCATCACACCTTTCATAGGCGACACTTTCAGGAACACCAATTCTCCCATAGCGAACTCTAAGTCTCAATACCGGTTATCTGATTAAGATTTTTGTTGGTTATGATCAATAATTGATCCTGAATCATTTTAACCTTCTTTACGGCCTGTTGTACCAAATCAGGGCCTAATAATTTTATCTCGCCAACATCGAACCAACTGATAGGACACATACACTTTTTTCCCGTATAGGGCTTCATATAGTGCCATCTGGATACTGGAATGGTAGATGTTATATCAGCAAACTCAATGAGCGGCGGGTGATCTTCCCATCATCCTTTAATGTCTAGAACACACACTCGCAGCATGTCCTTGAGTGTCAGAATAGTTCGCTCATCCTGACTGTCTGTCTGCAGATGGAAAGTTGTGCCAAGACTGATTTTCGTACCCAAACCTTTTTGGAAGGACTTGCAAAAGTTAGCTGTAAACTGGGTACCTCTGTCCTATATAATATAAATCTGGGCTCCATGAAGTTGAACTATTTCCTTAATATATATTCTGGCATAATCCTTGGCTGAAAATAAAGATTTGACGGGTAAGAAATGAGCTGACTTTGTAAGTCTATCCACGATAGCCCATATCGAATCAAACTTTCGACAAGAATTCAATAATCCTATAATGAAATCCATATTTATTGTCTCCTATTTCCAGGTCGGAATCTCAATATTCTAAAGTAATCCTCTGGGCTTCTGGTGCTTAATCTTAATTTGTTGGCAATTAGGACACTAAGCGAAATATTCGGCAATATTTCTCTTTATATCATTCCACAAGTATATTTGTTGAAGGTCATGATACATATTAGTAGACCCAGGATGAATGGAATACCAGGACCAGTGAATCCCCACCATAATCTGTCCATGGAGTCCCCCAATATCGGGTACACACAAATGGAACTAATATTTAAGGACTCTATCCTCCGACAACTCAAACAAATACTCTTTCTGAAAGGGAATGCTTTCCCTTATTCTCACCAAGTATAGATCGTCAAATTGACGCATCTTTACTTCTGCCACTAACAAAAATTGGGCAGCATTCTGAAATATGACACCCATATCGCTTGCATCAAGCAATCGTACACTTAAACTGGCTAATCAATTCAAATCTTTAGTCATTTCCAATTTATCAGCTCCCAAATTCCTCAGGCTACCCATAGAATTCCGACTTAATGCGTCGCCCACAACATTTGCCTTGTCGGGATGGTACATGATATCAAAATCACAGTCTTCAACAATTCAAGCCATCTTTTTTGTCTCAGAGTCAATTCTCTTTGCCTGAATGTGTATTGCAATATCTTATGATCTATAAATATATTAACTTGAACTCCATACAGATAGTGACGCCATATTTTTAGAGTAAATATAACAGCCGCCAACTCAAGGTTGTGAGTAGGGTAATTCTGTTTGTGTTTCCTTAGTTGTCCTAAAGCATAAGCAATAACTTTACCATGTTGCATCAGACCACAACCCAACCCCACTCTGGAAGCATCACAGTATACAACACAAACCTCTGATCCTTCGAGAAGGGCTAGAACAGGTGCTGATATTAATCTCCTCTTTAACTCTTGGAAGCTCATTTCCCAAGTATCAGTCCACTGCAACATCCGCCTTATGCATCAACTTTGTAAATGGAGCAACCACGTAAGAGAAATTTTCTACAAACCTCCGATAGTAACTAGCTAAGCCTAAGAAACTATGCACCTAAGTAGGAGTTGTGGGCCTCGGCCAATTCTTAGTTGCCTCGATCTTTTGATTATCAACTTTTATTCCCTCATCCGATACTAAATGCCAAAGAAAAGCCATTTAATTCAACCAGAACTCGCATTTGGAGAACTTAGCATACAACTTATGATCCTGGAGTGTTTGTAATACTGTTCGTAAATGATTTGCATGATCCTCTTCTGATCGATAATACACTAGAATTTTATTAATAAACATAGTCACAAAGATGTCCAAAAACTACTTGAACACCCGATTCTTCAGATCCATAAATGCCGTTGGTGCATTCGTTACGCCAAAGGACATAACAAGAAATTCATAATGTCCATATTTGGTCCAAAAGGCTGTCTTTGGGGTATCTTTCTCCTTGACTCTTAGTTGATGGTACCCAGATCTAAAATTGATCTTTGAGAAACACTTGGCGCCATCAAATAGGTCGTCGATACTTGGAAGCAGATATTTATTCTTAATAGTTACCTTGTTTAGCTGATGGTAATAAATACACATTCTCAATGAACCGTGTTTCTTACGAACAAATAAAACCAGGGCACCCCACGGGGAAGTACTGAGACTGATGAATCCCTTATCTAGAAGATATTTCAACTGAGATTTCAATTCCTTCAATTCAATAGGGGTCATTCTGTATGGCAAAATAGATATAGGATGGGCGTCTGGAAATACATCGATAGCGAAATCAATTTTCCTTTCAGGAGGAATGCCAGGAATTTTATTAGTATATATATCTGGAAATTCATTAATAACAGGGATAAACTGAAGAGTTGAAGGCATTGCTTCTGCATCCTGCACTTGCACTAGATGATAGATACATCCGTTTGAGATCATATTCCGAGCTTTAGGTTATGAAATAAACCTGCCCTTAGGTGTTGCTACATTTCCCTTCCATTCAATGACGGGCTCGCCTGGAAAATTAAGGCGAACGCCTTTCATCCAACAATCCACATTAGCGTAGCAAGAAGCCAACCCGTCTATACCTATAATAACATCAAATTCCACCATTTCTAATTCATTCAAATAGGCTAAGGTGCGATGATCATAAATCATCAAATCACAAACCCGATATACCCGTCTAACAATCATAGCCTCACCCACCGGCATTGACACTTCAAATGACTAATGCAATAATTCAAATTCTTTACCATATTTACCAACAACAAAGGGAATAATGTACAACATAGTAGAATCTGGATCTATCAAGGCATACACATCAAGGGGAAATATGGATAATATACCTATAACTATATTGGAAGAAAACTTTAGGTCCTATCGACCTCATAATGCATAAATGCGGTTCTGATGACACCTGACCTAGACGCTCCACCCTTGATTCTGACTCTAGCAGTCGACGTCTGGGTGCCTTACCCAGTCGGCTGCGCCATACCACTCCCACCTCTTATCAGACAAAAGCACATAATGTGGGCGGGCATCCCACACGAATAACATGCATCTGAACCCTGACGACATTTCACTAGATGTGTCCTACCACATTGACCACAGTACGACATCGAGGATATCACATTACTGAAATTGTAAGGCCCCATAAAATTTTGCAAAGGAATTTAAGGTTTCATGGTGCAAAAGTAGGCTTACGTGTAAGGCCCCGATATGCGGACCGCATATCCTGTTCTGGAGCTTCATTTTTGGATTTTTATAACCCGACCCTACTTCATTAAATAGACTATATGTACCATTTTTTGACCAAAAACTTGATATTTTGAGGGTGAGACAGTGCCCTAGAGTGGAAGAGAGTTCTTCAACAATTTATTTTTTAATTCTTGCTCGAATCTTAGAAGATTAACAAGGAAAACTCACTAGGTATTCATCCTAGAGGTAAGATTCTACACCCTAACCCTTTATTTCGAAAGTTAACTAGAAATGGGAAATTAGTAAGATAATACTTTTGTATGGGAGTTGGTTATTTTGCATGCATGTATTATCAAGGGGTGTAGAAAAATTGTTGAGATAAAAATGGTAAAGAATGGGTTGTGTGATGATGGAATCCTCCATAAAAGGACCTTAAAACGTTAATGCACACCTAGTGTTTGATAAAATGCTCAAATGAGCTATAACCATGAACATCTTCCTAGTTTTTGTTCAATTTGTTATATTTCTCAAATAGATTGAAGTTGCTAAGAATTCCAGAATATTTTAGAGTTTAAAGAAACTCCATTGAGTCGCATTTTGGTGATGTTGTTGTGGAACTTGTAGTGGTGGAGAATTCAAATTTTGTGGAGGCATGGGTTTTTGGTATTGCTAGGTGGTAAGAGGATTCTGTGGAGGTTGTGGTTTTGGGTTCTAAGGTTGCAGTGGAGTTTAGGTAGTGGTGTTTCGGTGGTTGATGTCTGGGGTGTTTAGGGTGAGGGACAAGTTGGCGAGGTTGCAGACCTTCTCTAACACGCCTTGCAATTCAAGAATATTTTATTCTAAATCCAAAACTAGTCTCCTATAACCCTATCAATACCAGATGAGTAGCTTTCTTGGATTGTATTATGAACTCCTTGATTGGAAACCAATCGAACATCCTATGTACCTGTTCCGCGGTCAAATAACTGAAGAGGTGCGCCCATCCTTAAGCATCGGTGGGCCTTGCGAATCTTTCAGAAGCAAAGGTCATCTTCTTTAGGTGGTGGCTAGCAATATAGTCATACATCGGTCTGCGAACAAATTCCAGGCGGAAATCGCCTCGTTGGATATGCTCTATTAACCTTATTCGCAATAAAAGGTTGCTCCTTGCAAAGTAATCTGTCTCGTGCTTGCATTGGTCCAAAGCTTGGTACAATTCTGCCAATATCATGGGGACAATAGTATATGTTTTTCCCTTAATTCCCTCCATCATAGTTCTGGATACCATGGCTAGTCGAGTGTGGATTTTTCTTCCCTACATCGGGAAGATCAACAGTCCCAAGAAACACAAAATAATCCATCCAGCCGAAGTGATGGTCAATTCTTCGTGAAATAACTAATATTATTTGCTATGTCCATACCGTTCATACATAAAATCAACACAAATGTAATACTTCTTCAAACAACCAAGTTGATTTTTCTTCTTGATCCCAAACATTTTCAAAAAACCGCAGGGTGTGTAGTTTTCATGTACCACCAGACTAGAACTATCCAAAGGGATTATATCAAAAGCTCTGATTTCCTCCAAGAGTGTGGTCATCTCTAAGTTTTCGAATCAAAAGACAACCCTGTTCTCGTCCTAAAATATAGTAACAACCTTAATCAGCACTCTGCATTGTTGAACTTCCATCAAGGATGGCAAGTTGCCCAGTATCCTTCTTACATGATTCCTATCACAGTGAGAGAGGTTGTTCCACCAATCGGTCAACATAGATGGAATGCATTGGACCATGCCGAACTTGGGGAATTCGTGCTTCATTTTCTGTATTAAAGAAAAGATTTAGCCCTACCCCTGCATGGTTTGATTAATTAAGCGATAATAGTAAACATGGTGGCACATTTTCTCCAAGTAATGCACATAGTATGAATGTATCCCTCGGAATTGTAAATATCCCTTTGGACTTTCTACAAGGTTTATCTAAACGGATTTAATACGCCATGGGTATGTTAATCAATCCTAGACTTAACATGATTCATGAAATGTTTCGATCAGAGTAGGCTTATAATGTTCTAACCGGTACTCTCAAGCGGAAAACCTAAGATGAAAAGGCACGGGACCATCGAATCCACCACTGATCGACTAGTCTACTACTAATAAGCCTTTCTGATTTTAAAAAGGTATTTTTCAAAAGTGCGGATACTCATCAAGTACCGCTATGTTTATAACAGGCACAAGTGGAATATGATATTGAAAGCATGCTTATGAAAACGATAACACATAGACAAATAATTTTAGATGGTGAAGAAACGCGTAAAGACAGTACATAATGCGATAAATAAGTAAGGACTAGAAGGAAAAGAAAAGAAAAAGGAAAACATTTTGCATGGTTCTCAAATAAACATAAAATTTGAAAAACATGATTGTACAGTAAAATGGATAAAGGAGAAGGGAAAGAGAAGTTCATGATATATCGATTTCGAGCAAGTAAGGGGAAGAGGAAAGGGAGGTTCATGAAAGGATTCAAATAGAGCAAATTGACAATCCCACACAAGAAACTATTTGTAATGGTAAGAGCCTAAGTATCCCCAACAGAGTCGCCATGCTGTCGCGTCCTGTTTTCTCGTGAAAGTGGGTTTTGACATATGTCAACTCTCTTCAACGATATTTAAAGAGAAGATTCACCACCTAACAATTTTAAAGGTGCGTTAGGGCACCTATTTATAAATAAATCTATTTTAACTAGTCTCCATCACCAAAGATCGGGTAAGGGCTCAAATTACCTCGAAAAGAAGGTGTTAGGCACTCTTCAAGGTCCACAATTCTGGTTCTCGGCCGAATTTAAGTTATGTGGGGATATCAAATTATTAACTAATTGTCCTAAGTTAGCGTACAAATTGATTTATTATCAAACTAAATGAATAAATAGTAAAATCAAGTTATTAATTATTCTAGGTGGAGCGGGATGATATAATTAATTGGAAGAAGTAATACGAAAATAATGTAAAGAGAATAATTTAGAAGAAAATACTTCATTCATTGACTAATATTAATTGGTAAAACTTCTTGATTACAAAGGTATTCAACTACTAAATCTCTTAATTATACTAATCATTGAGACTAGAGATACATGAGCGATTAGACACAGTTGGGGATCCTAAAATTTTTAGCCTAAAGGATCACCTAGTGAAACATATATAATACTTCGCAACCTTAAGTGCAATGGTTGCTCATATTATCCAGCGAGCACAGACTATCATCTTCTTCAGCTACCCGATTACTGTCTTTAAGTTGTTTACCTAAAACACACTAATATAATTCTAAGTCGGGCCCTATATGTGCCTACCTGTCCCATGCTTATTGTCCAGGAGATATTGGACAATTATAAAGGTGGTTCTAGACTTATCCTAGGCTGGTCAAAATTTAAACACTTCGCGCCAAATAGTTTAAACAAAGAGGACGTCAGAGAAACACAGTTAGCATAAAGGGGCTCACGTTTACCTCCACAAGTAGACTCACATAAGATTCATACTATTACTAACTAAACGGGTTGTAAAGAAGTGGCAGTATCAAAGCCGAATTTCCCTATGAACATGCTTTCTAGTTATGAGATTAGGCTGGGCAATTTATGAATTAGTCTGTATTATAGAATTACTTTATTTGGACCTAAAATATGATCTCTAGGTGAAAAGTGCAATCGACCAGTTATGATAGTGACGGGGCATGAACCAATTAAGCCTATAGATATGACTTACACATAGATATTATAATAGATGCAAAAATAGAATTTGCAGGATCTCTATAGGATTTAAGTCTTACATTGTTTATGGGGTACAATGGTTAAGTGATATAAGTCACTGGTTGTAATCCTATGGACAAGGTTACTAGGTGTAATGCATTAAGAACATAGTTTTTAAAATATGCTAGCACAAATGGTTAGGTTATTTAACATAAAGGCCTTATAGGCATGTCTTCTATGTGTAGTAGCACAGAGAGTCAACTTAACATAGGGTAGGTCCTATAGGCATGATTTCTAGATAGCATTGCAAATCACAAAGATAGTGTTTAGTTACCAATTGATTGAAGTCCTAAACTCATGATTCTAAGAGGGATATGCAAGGTTTAAAGTCCTATGGGTATCTCTTAACAAGTAATACGCAAAAATAAAGCATGGTTGACCAGTAACATGCAAAGTTATTTGGACCTATAAGCATGTTATCTAACTATGCGTGTAAGAACTACGTTATTCCCATGCGCATTTCAACTATTTCCCCATTATTTCTCTTTACAAGTTATTACAAACCAAAAGAAAAACTAATTACATGCCCAATATGAATGCACAAATAACCTAGTCATACTTCTAGGCTTCAAAAGTCTCACTACCTTTTGCAAATAGCAGGCCCAAACTCCTGATACGTAGGCAAAGATGATAGCAGAGTTCTAGACCCAATACCAAACTTGGCCCAATAGACCAGGCTCACATTCAGGAGCAAACCAACTATGTTTACCAATGATAACTAACACCCAACAAGAGTACCAAGAACGCAAGTCAAAGCCTATGCGAATAGGTCATCTAGACAATTTCAAACTTAAGCAAGAAACATATATGCAATCAGAAGATTTATTTCCTTATTGTTTACAAACTAACCAAGAATGGGATACTTTAAGTAAGATTCTAAGATGTGGCATCTAAGAGGTGAAAGAGAGCACATAAGCACGATAAAGAACAAATTTGAGAATCCATCAATTTATAAAAGTCACATAAAGGATCCTACAAACGTATATTCTGAAAACAACATCTAAGAGGTGTACAAACACATAGGTCTAGTAGAACAAAGCACACATTGGATAATTTATTAGGTTCATGGAATCAGTTCAATGTGACAACATCTCAAGGGCAGGTCCCCATAGAATGGTCAGGACTTAATCATAGAGAATATGCAGGGGAAACCTAGTATAAAAGGTCTAAGTTAGAAGAATTCTATTGATATGGCTTCTAACCAGGGCACTCAACAAGTAAAATAGATGATATGCATTCATCTGGTTTCAAGGAAAATAGGGGATCATACAGGTCAATCAAAACACATAACATATGGCAAAGAAGTCATCTGAATAAGTGTTTAAACTAAACTGACTAGCAGCATCAAGACATAGATATACGAATGTCTACACTAGTCGCATAGGCTACAATGAAGATTAAATAACATATAACATGATATGGGACTGTAATTCACATAATTAGAAGACCAAAGTCATAAGGCATGATTCCTACTTGAAGATTTCATCATGACAATAGTATATAGAGCATGTAAGCATATGACAAATAATCATGAATAGAAAAGGAGATCATTCTCAACAAGTATCCATTAACAGGCAGAACTTAAACTACACAATTTAACATACTAAGCAGTTTCAAAGAGATGTAAGCAAACAAGAAGTATAAGAATTCCAATAGCAATTCAACAGCGATTGCAAGTGAGGAAGTTTGAGAAGTGAAAACCTCAAGCTCTCCAGCACTTCAGAGTTCACAAGAGTCTCGAGGACTCCGAGAAGTATTTGTGTTGGAGGAGATTATAGAGCAATACAGGAACAACCTTTGCTTTCAGCCAACCAAGAACAAAATCATACAACAGTAGTTCTCAGAGAACCAGAATAAAATAGAACATGTGTGTGAGAGAGAAAGCAGTGATTAAAGTCCGTCCAAAGGGAAAATCGGGGAATGGTTTATATAGTGTTGGATTCATAGAAATCAAAAAGGGAGACCATCAATTAAATCACAGAACAAGGAAAGAATCTCATACAAACCGATTTTGAATATGGTAAATATTTAGAATCAAAGCCGGTGATATCCTTCAATAAATAACTCGGTAACAAACAAACCAAATCAAGAAACATGGAAGTAACATTATTAGAGATGAAAACCTAAAGGAAAATATGGAAGATCTGCATGTCGAGCTAGGTTTAGGATAGGATGAGGCGACTAGGTTTTAGGAGAGAAGTAGAGAAGAGATGAAAGAAATGGGGGTAGAGAGGAGGATGGAGGTATTCAAGTGAGGATTAGGGTTTGGGTTAAGGGGATATAAGTAAAGGGAGGGAAAGATTGTGGGATGTTGATCTCATTACAATCAACTGCTGACATTTTAAGGAGTGAGGTGGGGCGGATAACGGATCACAAATAGGTATATGGTATTGGGTCATTCGATTTTGGGCTCACGGAGATTGGGCTCAGGTTTTGGACCATATTTGGTCCAAAGTTTAACCTTATATTGGGCCACAATTTAAAACACATGACAATTAAATAAAATAAATTATAAAATATGGATAACAAAATGATAAAAATTCTATTTATGAGTTTAACACTTTAAAAAAGTATATTATAATTATAAAAATATGAGAATGCTATTTTGACCCAAATGGTACAATAAATATAATTATTGCAAAAAATATGCTATCTTCGCAAATAATATGTGAATGGTATAGAAATGCAAATACAAATGTATGAAATATTGTAATATATTATAAGATATGCATAAAATACTAAACAAATATAAATAACTCGTTTGGACAACTGATCACTCATAAATAATTTTAAATAAATAATTATTTTTCAATTATAAATGGCAGAATCAATTAAAAATGCTTATAATATGTACAAAATTATTTTTATAAAACATTCATGATAACAATTTAGGAAAAATGCCATGAAGGTAATAAATTAATATTTAAAACACATCATGGAGTAATATTGCAGGGAAATAACCTATAAATAATACTTAATAATATATAAAAAAACTACGTTACAATATATAGTAATCCACAAAGGCTAAATAGAATCATGAGGGTAAAATTGAGTATCAACACTAGAATCTAATAGAGTTGACTTTACTACTTTTCAACTGACGGGGCCAGCCTACAGGTGGTGGCATACCTATGAGCTAGGCACGCCAGCTGGCGCAGTACCACTTACATGGCATCAATTTTAATTTATCTTCTTAGAGAAGTTTGTTCCACAAACTTGCAGAGAGAAGTTGCATCGAGAGTTTGAGCATCTACGCTAGGAGAGCTTGACTGTGACCAAGTACGATATGAGATTCACGTAGTTGGCACGTCATGTTGTACTTTTGGTGCCTATTGAGAGGGAGAGGACTGGGAGGTTCATTAATGGCCTCAACTATGGTCTTCCATATGGTATGGCCCGAGAGGCCGAGACAAATGCTAGGTTTGCCCAGGTGGTTGAGCGAAAGGAGAGGGGGGCCAAGAGGCCCCGTGGTTCAGGTGGTTTTGGTGGTACCTTGTCTGCATGCCAGTCACATCACAGCAGAGGCCGTCCTTTTTGGCCTTCTCAGGCATCTCGTCAGATTCCCCCTGGTTCATCAGTTAGCCACGGTTCATGCAATGCTCGCCCATTTCAGTCAGCATTTAATGTGCTGTCGGTGCTAAGGGTTCCATAAGCGGTTATCCAGGTTATTAGGTTCGGTCGCAGTTTCAACTGCCTCGAGTGAGGAGAGATTGTTTTGAATGAAGGGACTAGAGTCATATCAAGAGGGATTGTCCCAGGATTCTGAGTAGTGCACCATAGCAGAGCATGCAGTCTATGCTTCCAGTTCCAGTAGCTACACCACCCGCGCACCTAGCTTGGGGTGCAGCTCAGTTAGTCTGAGGTCGCCCTAGAGAGGGAGGTCAGTCAGGTGGTGGTCAGGCCCTTTGCTATGACTTTTCAAGCCATACTAGAGGCAGTTATTTCTGATGCCATGATAACACTTCTTGTTTCAGTTTTCCACGGGGATGCTTCAGTGTCATTTGACCATTGTTCCACTTATTATTATGTGTCATCATATTTTACTTGTTACTTGGATATGTCTCATGATTCTCTTGATATATTTGTTCATGTATCTACTCTGATAGGTGATTCTGTTGTGGTGGATCGTGTATACCAGTCTTGTGTGGTTACCATTGCGGGTTATGAGACTAGGGTTTATCTTTTATTACTTAATATGGTTGATTTTAAGGGTATTTTATGGATAGATTGGCTATCTCCGTACCATGCTATTCTTGATTGTCATGATAAGACCGTGATGTTAGCAATGCTGGGGTTGCCTCGATTTGAGTGGAGAGGTTCGCTTGGTCACACTCCTAGTAGTGCGATTTCAATTTTGAAGGCTCACAGATGGTTGAAAAGGGGTGTTTGGCCTATTTGGCCTTTGTGAGGGAGTTTTGTACTAATACTCCTACTGTATTGATTTTGGTATTGATCTGGTACCGGGCACTCACCCCATCTCTATTCCACCATACCACATGGTACCAGTGAAGTTGAAGGAATTGAAGCAATAGTTACAGGTATTTCTTTATAATGGTTTCATCAAACCTAGTGTGTCACCTTGGGGTGCACGAGTACTATTTGTGAAAAAGAATGATGGTTCCATGAGAATGTGCATTGACTACAAGAAATTGAACAATGTTACCATCAAGAACTAGTATCCACTATCGCATGTTGATGATTTATTTGACCTACGTCAGGGTGCTAGAGTATTCTCGAAGATTGATTTGAGACTGGGTTAACATCAGGTGAACATTAGGGCTTCAGATATTCCTAAGACCACTTTTAGGACCCATTACGAGCACTATGAGTTCATGGTGATGTCTTTTAGGCTGACCAATGCCCTAGAATCTTTCATGCACTTAATGAACAACATGTTTCAACCTTATCCAGATTCTTTCATCATTTGTTAATTGATGATATATTGGTGTATTCTCGCAGTCGGGAGGAGCATGAGCGGCATTTGAGGATCCTTCTCCAGACTTTGAGGGAGAAGAAACTATATGCTAAATTCTCCAAGTTTAATTTCTAGTTAGACTTGGTGGAATTCTTAAGTCACTAGTGTCCACGTGTAATGACCCAACTAGTTGTTTTGAGTCCTAGCACGTAGTTCGGTGATTTGAGACCACGAGTAGCTTCACTTCGGGTATTATGACTTGCACATATGGTCGAAATTGAATGTCGGGAATTTCGGAGATATTTTGGGAAGAACATTCGAATTTCAGAAGCTTTAAGTTGGAGCGATTGACTTAGGTTTGAATTCTGAGTAAACGACCTCGAAATCGGTATTTGAAGGTTCCGACAGATTCGTATGATAATATTGGACTTGGGCGTATGTCCGGATCGGGTTTTGGATGACCCGGGAGCCTTTCGGCATAAATTATGGGAAGTTGGCATTTTGGAAGGATTTTATAAATTTGGGTTGAAATGTATTTTTAATGCTATCGGTGTTCGTTTGGAATTTCGATCCTAGGCATAGCTCCGTATGGTGATTATAGTCTTAGAAGCGTGTCGGAATGTGGATTTTGAGGTCTGTAGGTCATTTCAAAGTCATTTGGCAAAAGTTGGAAAGTTGAAGGTTTTTGGAAAGTTTCACCGGGAGTGAACGTTTCGATATTGGGTTCGGATTTTGAATCCGAAAGTTGGAGTAGGTCCCTAATGTCAAATGTGACTTGCGTTCAAAATTTGAGGTCAATCGGACTTGGTTTGATATGTCTCGCCGTCGAATGTAGAAGTTTGAAGTTCTAAAGTTCATTAAGCTTGAATTGGGATGCGATTCATGGTTTTGGCATTTGTTGATGTGATTTGAAGGTTCGACTAAGTTCATATTGTGTTTTAAGACTTGTTGGTAGGTTTTGGTTGAGGTCTCGGGGGCCTCAGGGTGGTTTCAGATGGTCAACGGATCAATTTGGAGCTTTGGTGTATTGCTGAAGGGCCTGAGTTCTAGTGCAATCGTACCTGCGGAAAAAGGGCCGCAGGTGCGACGCCGCAAAAGCGGCAAGGGAAGCATAGGAGCGGACCCTGGCTGGGTAGTGCCGGGACCGCACATACAGTCATTTCGCCGCAAAAGCGAATGGGACAGCGCAGAAGCGGAGGATGGCCAAAAGGCCTAGGCCGCAGAAACGGGCATAAAAGCGCAGGTGCGGAGCCGCAGAAGCGGCTATTGGACCGCATGTACGAAGATCGGGCTAGGCAGTGTGCTTTTTTAAAATGAGGGTTTGAAAAGAGGTGTTTGGCCTATTTGGCCTTTGTGAGAGAGTTTTGTGCTAATACTCCTACTGTATTGATTTTGGTATTGATCTGGTACCGGGCACTCACCCTATCTCTATTCCACCATACCGCATGACACCAGTGAAGTTGAAGGAATTGAAACAATAGTTACAGGTATATCTTTATAATGGTTTCATCAGACCTAGTGTGTCACCTTGGGGTGCACGAGTACTATTTGTGAAAAAGAATGATGGTTCCATGAGAATGTGCATTGACTACAAGAAATTGAACAATGTTACCATCAAGAACTAGTATCCACTATCGCATATTGATGATTTATTTGACCTACTTCAGGGTGCTAGAGTATTCTCGAAGATTGATTTGAGACTGGGTTAACATCAGGTGAACATTAGGGCTTCTGATATTCCTAAGACCACTTTTAGGACCCATTACGAGCACTATGAGTTCATGGTGATGTCTTTTAGGCTGACCAATGCCCTAGAATCTTTCATGCACTTAATGAACAACGTGTTTCAACCTTATCCAGATTCTTTCATCATTTGTTAATTGATGATATATTGGTGTATTCTCGCAGTCGGGAGGAGAATGAGCGGCATTTGAGGATCCTTCTCCAGACTTTGAGGGAGAAGAAACTATATGCTAAATTCTCCAAGTTTAATTTCTAGTTAGACTTGGTGGAATTCTTAAGTCACTAGTGTCCACGTGTAATGACCCAACCGGTCATTTTGAGTCCTAGCACGTAGTTCGGTGATTTGAGACCACGAGTAGCTTCACTTCGGGTATTATGACTTGCACATATGGTCGAAATTGAATGTCGGGAATTTCGGAGATATTTTGGGAAGAACATTCGAATTTCAGAAGCTTTAAGTTGGAGCGATTGACTTAGGTTTGAATTCTGAGTAAACGACCTCGAAATCGGGATTTGAAGGTTCCGACAGATTCGTATGATAATATTGGACTTGGGCGTATGTCCGGATCGGGTTTTGGATGACCCGGGAGCCTTTCGGCATAAATTATGGAAAATTGGCATTTTGGAAGGATTTTATAAATTTGGGTTGAAATGTATTTTTAATGCTATCGGTGTTCGTTTGGAATTCCGAGCCTAGGAATAGCTCCGTATGGTGATTATAGTCTTAGGAGCGTGTCGGGATGTGGATTTTGAGGTCCGTAGGTCATTTCAGAGTCATTTGGCGAAAGTTGGAAAGTTGAAGGTTTTTAGAAAGTTTCACCGGGAGTGAACTTTTTGATATTGGGTTCGGAATTTGAAACCGAAAGTTGGAGTAGGTCCGTAATGTCAAATGTGACTTGCGTGCAAAATTTGAGGTCTATCGGACTTAGTTCGATATGTCTCGCCGTCGAATGTAGACGTTTGAAGTTCTAAAGTTCATTAAGCTTGAATTGGGATGCGATTCATGGTTTTGGCATTTGTTGATGTGATTTGAAGGTTCGACTAAGTTCATATTGTGTTTTAAGACTTGTTGGTAGGTTTTGGTTGAGGTCTCGGGGGCCTCAGGGTGGTTTCAGATGGTCAACGGATCAATTAGGAGCTTTGGTGTATTGCTGAAGGGCCTGAGTTCTAGTGCAATCGCACCTGCGGAAAAAGGGCCGCAGGTGCGACGCCGCAAAAGCGGCAAGGGAAGCATAGGAGCGGACCCTGGCTGGGTAGTGCTGGGTCCGCACATACGGTCATTTCGCCGCAAAAGCGAATGGGACAACGCAGAAGCGGAGGATGGCCAAAAGGCCTGGGCCGCAGAAACGGGCATAAAAGCGCAGGTGCGGAGCCGCAGAAGCGGCTATTGGACCGCATGTACGAAGATCGGGCTAGGCAGTTCGGCTATTGGACCACATGTACGAAGATCGGGCTAGGCATTTCGTCCATGTGATCCGCTTTTGGAGCAAGTTTGGAGTGCCATCTTCATCAACTATAATGGGGTAAGTGCTTTTTTCACATTGTGAGTTAAATACATGATTTATATACGGATTTAAGCACGGATATTAGTTGAAATTTGAGATTTCGGTAGAAAACCTAGCAATTAGTATTTATTGATTTTGACCACGAATTGGGCATGGAACTGAGAATAAATTATATATTTGAGTTTGTGATGTTACGGGTGATGGTTATCTTCGAATACTTTCAAAATTCGGGCACGTGGGCTTGAGGATTTCTTTATCGACTGTTCGAACGGAGTTGGGAATTTGTTTAAATTGATTCATTATGAGTATTAGAGTATATGTTTATGGGTTTGTAAATTGTTTGACTAGTTTTGGAGTGACGAGCATCGATTTGGGGTGTTAGAGTGGCGTTGAAGCCGGATTATGGAATGTCGGAGCGGGGTAAATCTCCTGTCCAACTATGTGAGGGGAAAACTACCCCCTCGGTGTTGTAATTGATATTTGCTACTTGCTGCGGGAGCTACGTACGAACGAGGTGACGAGAGTCCGTACGTAGCTATATTCATGTTATTGTCCGGGTAGACTCATGTTCATGCCATACAATATCTGTATTATTTGAGTTCTCTCTTGCCTATTGGATTCCTTTATTACATGTTAAAATTTAAGACTAGACTTATGTAGAGCGGTAGACTCATTATTGTAGAGATCAGATGAACTTTATGACTTGCCACAGAATAATTGTACTCCTCTTACGAATTATCCCCACGTTACGCGTTCTCATCGAAGGGCTTGCCCCAAAGCTTTCCTAAAACTCACTTATCTATTCGTGAGTGGGGTTAAGGACACGTCAAACCTTTCTTATTCTAATGGGAGAGGGCCGTTCGCCTCGGCAGGATAGATACATCTATGGTTTGTGACGTTCGACCCTCGGCAGTGTGCACACTTTATGGGATCGGGCCGTTCGCCTCGGCAGGATTATGTACCATACTCTCATGGGAACGGGCCGTTCGCCTCGGCAATGTATACAATAGATGTATCTATGGTTATATACCATATTATGACAGGATCGGGCCGTACTCCTCGACATTTCTGTAAAATACTTCTATGTAATCGTGCGTTCTATTTGTCAAAAGGCCAGCGTATCTGGAAATATTCCTTATTTGAATTATGACGACCCCTTTGGTGTGGTCCATTATATATATACACACACTCCGGTGGAGGAGGTGACTGCTAATCGAGAGTTGAGCTTATTGTTGATAGAAGGATTGTGCCACATATTTATACTTGTTCAATTCATTTACTTATTCTGCCCCATATTTGTTTACTTCTTACTGTATCTGTCTTATTGGACCACTAGTAAATGTCGATGTTGACCCCTCGTCACTACTTCTCTAGGGTTAGACTAGATACTTACTGGGTACGCGTTGATTTACGTACTCATACTACACTTGCTACATATTTTTGTGCAGGTACATATATATCTGGTGATCCTTTGATCGTAGAGCCGCGGCTATTGCGGGGACTTACCGTGAGCAGCATTTCATATTAAGCTTCGCAGCCTACATTGTCTCCATCAGAATTATTTGTATTGTCCTGTCTAATTTATATCTCAGACATATGTTGTATTTTATTTTATTTCCTAATTGATGCTCATGCACTTGTGACACCGAATTTTAGGGGTGCTTATGGGTTGTCCTTTATTGTAGTTGTGAAAACATTATCAGTAACCCTGTAAATTCTATTTCTTACTATTTAATTTTTGAAAATTATGATTTCAAAAATACTAAAATGATTAATTAAGTTAAACACTCACTGTTGGCTTGCCTGACGACGATGTTAGGCGCCATCACGACCTCTAGAGGATTTTGGGTCGTGGTAGCTTGGTATCGGAGTGTTAGGTTCATTTAGGTCTCACCAGTCATGAGAAAGTGTAGTAGAGTCTTGTGGATCGGTATAGATACGTCTGTACTTATCTTCGAGAGGCTACATGCCTGTTAGAAGCACTTCCCTTTCTTCATTCCTCATCGTGCGATTTGATTCCTTTGAGGCTTATGCCTTTATATCCTTGCTACTCATTCTTATACGATGTTCATCGTTCATGTCAATTGGGCATCTAGGAGTTGTAGTGGTACTGCAGACGGGAGCAGGATGTTTCTCCTTGCGCATTCGAGCAACTCATTATCATCTTCTTGCGGAAGGATGTTCTGTCATTTCTGCTCAGTAGCTGTGTTTTCCACGGTTTCAAGACTGCACGCAGATTGCTATGATGTTCAGATGTTGTTATCGCACCGTGTTAGTGTAATGGTAGGGTGATTGTCTATGTGTCGAGGTACCGAATGACTTGAAAGTAGGTTTTTCGCAGTGCATGATTCAGAGGTTCAACATTTTATTTCCAAGGGAGGAAAGGCAACCGGACTATGGATGTTTAGGTTTGGGATAATTGAATAACAAGACTTGTTATTTTTGAGCATGGTGGAATTCTCAATTGTGACGTGGTGTCATTGTCCTTGTTGTACACATTAAGGTTCGCCGGTGTTATGGTCTTCATCAATTTCCCTTCGGGGCAGGGTATATGAAATGGTGTCAGAGAAGCGGTTGACAGAGATAGCACAGTGTAGCTGTTTCTGAATCAAATAGGGTATTTCTAATGTTGAGGGCTCGAGAAAGATGATCTTCTAGGAGGTTTAGAGTTGGTAGCGACTCCTTTGTTCAGGTGCTACAGGTATGGATTTGATTTAGGGCAATATTTGGGCACCGAAGTATGAGGAAGGGCATGGCGGGAGGTGTTCTATGGTGGTTGAATTGCTATAAGGTCAAGAATGAAAAGCAAAAGTTGAGGATTTGCTTAAAGGAGAGGGTTTACCCAAAGTGGGAGAGTGGCAGAGTAACATATGGGTTCTATGGTAGGATAGCCACACGCCTTGAGGAATGTTTACAGCAATTTGGGGAATCATGATGGGAAATGACTTGGTCCACGAATTTTATTTGGATGCAACAAGACTTCGAGTTTAGGATGTATTGTTGCACTTTCAGCTGATGTCAATGGGGGAGAAGGAATCTCGGTGGGTCCTAGGGTTATGTAATTGTAGCTTCCAGCTAAGTGGGAGAGCCCCACCGTTTATGATTGGATTACGTGGTTGTCTACTCGTGCGGTTTCTGGTTAACGGTGTATTGGTGGGTTATTATGATTAAGGAAAGAAAACATCAGTGGTAATTTTAGCAAAGGATTTGAGGAATGTGTGCTAAGTTGGGCCTTATCAGTTCATGTCCAGGTTTTGGTAAGACTTGGAGTCTATGCTTCGTGTAGATGTAATATACATGGAAAGTAATTCAGTCGGGTGCTTCTTTGAGGAGGGTGTTCATGTGCTAGTAGGGCCTTGGAGTTTGATTATTATTTGGGAACAAGTCAAAGCGGGTGACTTCCAACATCGGTCCTAGTGGGTTCAAAAATGAAAGTGTGGTACCTGAGGGTTTTGAGTCTGTGGTGCAGTTAAGTATCGAGCTTTTGCAGTGGATTATAAAAAGGACTTAGAGTGTTCTATGGTATCATCGCTTTGCGGTGTAGCATTTGAGGAGTGGGAGAAAATAACTTCGGATTCGTAGAGGAATTCTCAGAATGGGTGTACCTCAGGATGAGTGCGGATTGAGTTCACAAGGAGGGGTATGAGATAATACGTGGGTTTTCAGACAGCGTGGTCTCATGAAATGTGATCACTCAGGATGAGTGCGGATTGAGTTCGTTATATTCTGAATTGAGCTATTATTATTTCTAAGGCAAGTAGAGAGTAAATTAGAAGAGGTCGGATCGGTTAGCAATGGTTGAATTGGCATGATGGTGGCAGTTATCAGTTCCTTCAGCGTGTTAAGTTCTACATGTGATTTGTGGCGGTACGTATGAGGCTTGACAGCCGCCCTAATTTGATTGGTTTGGGAAGTATTTGATTCTAATGTCTTTGTTATGTAAATGGATCCCGAAAGAGTTATGGCGCCTTAGACCACGACTTGAGGTTTGTATTTTCTGCAGTTTGAGAATTCAGTTGCGTGTTGCAGTGGTTCTTCCGAAACGGCCTAAGTGAATGGTTTCTAGCCAATGAAGTGGTTATTCCACTAGTAGTTCGAGGGCTATGGTGAATACGTGTATTATCACATAACGGCATGATAGGTGCAGTGATTGGCATGGGCTGTGGAAGTTGAGGATCGAGGTCGCGGTTCGGTATAGACAAGAATGTTACGAGCTTGGATGCGCAGGAAAAACATCAGATGTTTAGAGTAAGCTGGTATTGTCTTTAGCGTCACCTGAGATTGGTGCCCTATGTAAGAGGCTTTATGTACTGATTTGCGGATTGTCGATTCACTTTACAGCATTGTATGGCCGGTGGTATGGATGTGCAGACTTTGTTACCTAGTGCGAAAGGGTCGTGAGAGCATATCCCATGGGAAGATTGTATAAATGTGACATGTAGTCACTTGATTGATTAAAGATTGAAACCAAGTATGGAGATTATGGTACTATCGCTAATGTGAGAGTTTAGGCCTGGAAGGCGCTCTAACCATTTGGTTGTGAACTGTGGAAGTTTGTTCCAGAATTGACGGTTGTTCTTGTGTGTCATGGAAAAAGGGGTTATTGTGGATCCTTGAAAGGTTATTAGCCTAGTGCGGTACGATCAGAATCGGCTTGAGGTCCTTGGATGGACCTACATGTGAATGTGTGCTCTATATGAGGCTGGATATGCTCATTTCAGCATAGCGTTGCTTACGGAGGAGTCTTCGGGCTTTGGATGTTATTTCTGTCGTCAACTATTCCATGTAATACTTTATTCTGCCATGCGTGTTGTGAGACGGCTTGATTTTTTGCACATGTGTTGTGGCCCCGTGTAGCTTGCGTTGCTATATGAGCTGATGGCTCTCGAGATGCAGGTAATTTATTGCACCTTAGTCGTGCTTGAGTTTCGTAGCGTATGACGCTATCTGTCTCCCCAGGGATGATATTATGCACTTGGCGTACTTGTGGTCGGCATTCCAGCCTTTCATAGGTATGCGCATTCTAGCTCAGTAAGTATTTCCTTATAGATTATTATGTGTGGATCGGGTGGGACGCCGCCACGAGTATCATGGTTGGATCGAGTTGCACGCCGCAACGGTATCATGTGTGGATCCGGTTGCACGCTGTAACAGCGTGATGTTGAGTATAGTTCCCCAATATATATTTTTGTGTGTTTTGTTTCTCATTTTCTGAGGAAGGTTCATAAAATGTTTTCGGTTGTTTAATTAGTTATGTGGGTTGAATAGTTCATTCCAGAGTTCGTTTTTCCTTATGTATCACATTCGAGTTGTATCTTATTGGCACATTTTTGCATCATATGAGACTTTTGGAAGTGTATGAGGTGGCTTATTGCTAGAGCAACTTGTACTGGGTGAGATAAGTTTGCTTCGGATCAGTGCGATCGGATTTATATCAAGCATATTAAAGGGTAAATATCGTTATTCAATCCAAAATGGGATAATGGCTCTTGTCTATAGAAGAGACTCCATAAATTGTGATTCGGCAGGTGGTTATGAGTTTATTCACATCTCTTCCATCGTGGTAGTATTGCAAGAGTTGAAACATGACTTATATGCGTCATGAGGTGTGTTGTAGGCATCAGATTCGTGGGATTTCAGGTACTGTGGCCATAGGGTTTTATTATGGTCATGTGAACTATGCGGTGCATGGTGTGAATTCAGTAAAGTTATACAATCATGTTTGGTACAATATGTAGTGATTGATACAGTGTTCGTACGTTTAAAACAGTCTTGGTAGAGAATTTCGGATGTTGGAATTTGACTCTAAGGCTTGCTTGTTTAAATAAAAAGGGAGGATCTTTAGATTGGCTCAAACTAATGTTCTCACTGGACTCTAGTAGCACGGGTAGGTGCACGAGGTGTTAGATAGCTATTTCGGACAACTTCGGGGCAATTCTTAGCACGTTCGAGGACGAACATATGTTTAAGTGGGAATGAATGTAACGACCCGACCGATCATTTTGAGCCCTAGCGCGACGTTCGTTGGTTTGAGGCTATGAGTAGCTTCACTTCGGGTATTATGGCTTACACGTATGGTCGGAATTAAATTTCGGGAAGTTCGGAGTTAGTTTGGGAAGAAAATTCTAATTTCGGAAGCTTTAAGTTGGAGGGATTGACTGAGGTTTGAATTCTGAGTAAACGAACTCGGAATCGGGATTTGAAGGTTCTGACAGGTTCGTATGATGATTTTGGACTCCGGATCGGGTTTTGGAAGACCCGGGAGCATTTCGGCATCAATTGTGGGAAGTTGGCATTTTGGAAGGATTTCATAAATTTGGGTTGAAATGTATTTTTAATTCTATCGGCGTCCGTTTGGAATTTCGATCTTGGGAATAGCTCTGTATGGTGATTCTAGTCTTAGGAGCGCGTCCGGATGTGGATTTGGAGGTCCATAGGTCATTTCGGAGTCATTTGGCGAAAGTTGGAAAGTTGAAGGTTTTTGGAAAGTTTGACCGTGAGTGGACTTTTTGATATTGGGTTCGTATTCCGATTCTGGATGTTAGAGCAGGTCCGTAATGTCAAACGTCACTTGCGTGCAAAATTTGAGGTCAATCAGACTTCATTTGATAGGTCTCGGCGTAGAATGTAGAAGTTTGAAGTTCTAAAGTCCATTAAGCTTGAATTGAGATGCGATTCATGGTTTTGGAGTTGTTTGATGTGATTTGAAGGTTCGACTAAGTTTATATTGTGCTTTAAGACTAGTTGGTAGGTTTTGGTTGAGGTTCCTAGGGCCTCGGGGTGGTTTCGGATGGTCAACAGATCAATTTAGAGCTTTGGTGTGTTGCTGAAGGGCCTGAGTTCTGGTGCAATCGCACCTGCAAAAAAAGGGCCGCAGGTGCGACGCCGCAAAAGCGGCAAGGTAAGCACAGGAGCGGACCCTGGCTAGGCGGTGCTGGAACCGTAGATGCGGTCGTTTCGTCGCAGAAGCAGGACCGCACCTGCGGAATGGGGCCGCGCAGAAGCGGAGGATGGCCAAAAGGCTTGGGCCGCAGAAGCGGGCATAAACACACAGGTACGGAGCCGTAGAAGTGGCTATTGGACCGCAGGTGTGAAGATCGGGCTCGGCAGTATGCTTCTTTAAAACGAGGGTTTGACTCAATTTCACTTCATTTCGTCCATGGGAGCCGACTTTGGTGCACTTTTGGAGTGCCGTCTTCATCAACTATAATGGGTAAGTGCTTTCTTCACATTGTGAGATAAATACATGATTTATATACGGATTTAAGAAAGGAAATTAGTAGAAATTTGGGATTTTGGTAGAGAACCTAGAAATTAGTATTTTTGGATTTTGACCACGAAATTGGGCATGGAATTGACAATAAATTATATATTTGAGTTCTTTATGTTATTGATGATGGTTGTCTTCGAATATATTTGGAATCCGGGCACGTGGGCCCGAGAGTTGTTGTATCGACCTTTCGAGCAGAGTTGGAAATTTGTTTAAATTGATTCGTTATGAGTATTAAAGTATATTTTTATGGGTTTGTACATTGTTTGATTAGTTTTGGAGCGACGGGCATCGATTTGGGTTGTTAGAGTGGTGTTGGAGCCGGATTATGAAACATCGGGTGTTGTAATTGTAATTGATATACGCACGAGGTAAGGAGAATCTGTACGTAGCTATATTCATGTTACTGTCCGGGTAGTCTCAGGTTCATGACATACTATAACTATACTATTTCAGTTGTCTCTTGCCTAATATATTCCTTTATTACATGTTAAAATTTGAGACTATACTTATGTAGAGCAGTAGACTCGTTATTGTAGAGATCGGATGAACTTTATGACTTGCCACGGAATAATTGTACTCCTCTTACGAATCTCCCCCACGTTACGCATTTTCATCGAAGGGCTTTCCCCAAAGATTTCCTAAAACTCACCTATCCCTTTCTGAGTGGGGTCAAGGACCCATCAAAGCTTTCTTATTCTACGGGGAGAGGGTCATTTACCTCGGTAGGATAGATACATATATGGTTCGTACCATTCGACCCTCGACAGTGCGCACACTTTATGGGATCGGGTCGTTCGCCTCTGCAGGATTATGTACCACACTCTCATGGGAGAGGGCCGTTCGCCTCGGCAATTTATACAATAGATGTATCTATGGTTATGTACCAGATTATGATAGGATCGGGTCGTACGCCTCGGCATATCTGTAAACTACTTCTATAGAATCGTCCATATTATTTGTCAAAAGGTAGTGTATCTAAAAATATTCCTTATTTGAATTATGACGACCCCTCTGGTAAGGTCCATTATATATATACACTCCAGTGGAGGAGGTGACTGCTAATCAAAAGTTGAGCTTATTGTTGAGAGAAGGATTGTACAACACATTTATACGTGTTAAATTTGTTTACTTATTCTGCCCCATATCTATTTACTTCTTACTGTATTTGTCTTATTGGACTACTAGTAAGTGTCGATGTCGATCCCTCATCACTACTTTTTGGGGTTAGGCTAGATACTTACTAGGTACACGTTGATTTACGTACTCATGCTACACTTGCTGCACATTTTTGTGCAGGTACATATATGTTTGGTGAACCTTTGGGCGCAGAGGTGGGGATATTGTGGGGACTTACCATGAGCTTCATTTCATGTTACGCTCTGCAGCCTGCAGGGTCTCCATCAGAGTTATTTTTATTGTCCGGTCTAATTTGTATCTCAGACAGATGTTGTATTTTATTTTATTTCCTAGTAGATGCTCATGCACTTGTGACATCGGGTTTTGGGGGTGCTTATGGGTTGTCCTTTATTGTAGTTGTGAAAACATTATCAGTAACCCTGTAAATTCTATTTCTTACTATTTAATTGTTGAAAATTATGATTTCAAAAATACTAAAATGAGTAATTAAGTTAAACACTCATTGTTGGCTTGCCTGACGGCGATTTTAGGTGCCATCACGACCTCTAGAGGATTTTGAATCGTGACACCACGGGTTCATATACAGTCTATTGTGATGCCTCACGGGTTGGAATTGGGTGTGTGTTGATGCTGGATGATAGAGTGATTGTCTATGCTTCACGTCAGTTGAAGCCCCATAAGAGAACTACCCAGTGCATGCTATGGAGTTAGCAACTATTGTTCACGTGCTCAAGAGTTGGAAACACTCTCTTTATGGCATGTCTTGTGATATATATACGGATCACCGGAGTCTCCAGCATCTATTCAGGCAAAAAGATTCGAACTTGAGGAAATGGAGGTGGTTGGAGCTATTGAAAGACTATGATATCACCATTCTTTATCATCATGGAAAGGCCAATGCGGTGGCAGATGCCTTGAGTAGGAAGGTGGAGAGCATGGGAAGTGTTGCTTTTATTCCAGTTGGGGAGAAGTCATGAGCTATGGATGTTCAGGCCTTTGCCAACAGATTCATGAAATGGGATATGTTGGAGCCTAGTAGAGTCCTTGTTTGTGTTGTATCACAGTCGTCCTTGTTTGAGCGCATCAAGGCGTGTTAATATGATGATCCCCACTTTCTTGTCCTAAGGCACACAGTGCAGCACGACGATGCCAAGGAGGTGACTATTAGTGATGATGGTGTGTTGCCACTTCAGGGACGGATTTCAATGCCTAATATGGATGGGTTGTGAGGGATAATTCTTGAGGAGTCCCATACTTTGCGGTAGTCCTTTCATCTTGATGCTGCAAAGATGTACTGTGATTTGAGGCGGCATTACTGGTGGATAAGGATGAAGAAGAATATTTTTTAGCATGTTGCACGGTGTTTGAACTATCAACAAGTAAAGTATGAGCATCACAGACATGTTTGTTTGCTTCAAATGTTAGATATACCAGAGTAGAAGTAGGAGCGTATCTCTATGGATTTCGTAGTTGGGTTGTCACATACGTTGAGGAGATTTGATGTTGTGTGGGTCATTGTGGATAGAATGATAAAGTCTGCACACTTCATTCTAGTCATGACTCCCTACACTCCTGAGCAACTGGCTCGAATTTATCTTAGAGTAATTGTTCGCCTGCATAGTGTGCCTATGTCTATTATCTTATATCGGGGCACTCGGTTTAAATCGCATTTTTGGAGAGTCGTACAACATAAGTTTGGCACACAGGTTGAGCTGAGTAGGACATGTCATCCCCAGGCAGATGTGTAGTACAAGTGTACTATACAGCTCTTAATGGACATGTTGCGAGGGTTAGTGGGATCAGGTTTTACCATTAGCAGATTTCTCCTACAACAACAGTTACCAGTCAATCATCTAGATGGCTCCATATGATACTTTATAAGGGAGGCGATGTCATTCTCTGGTTTGTTTTACTGAGCCTGGGGAGGCTAGGTTTTTTGGCACTGATATAGTTCGTGATGCATTGGAAAAGGTGAAATTGATTCGGGAGAGGCTTCATACAGTGATGTCCAGGCAAAAGAGTTATGCAGATAGGAAGGCTTGTGACATTGCATTCATTGTGGGTGACAAGGTTCTACTCAGAGTTTCTCCCATGAAGGGTGTGATGAGGTTCAGGAGGAAGGGAAAGTTGAGCCCTCAATAACATTGAGGTGGCTTACTAACATTCCTTGCCACCCAGCTTATTGTTTTCCATCCTTCGGAAGTAATATGAGGATCTATCATTTGTGTTGGATTTCAGCTCAGTGTAATTGGACAAGGATTTGACTTATGATGAGGAGCCAGTGGCCATTTTGGATAGGTAGGCTTGCAAGCTGAGGTCGAAGAATATTGCATCTGAGAAGGTTCAGTGGAGGGGTAAAACCATTGTGTAGGGGACTTGGGAGGTCGAGCATGATATGCGGGGAAGATATTTTCACTTTTTTGGCATTTTAGATGACTCTAAACCCGTTTGAGGAAGAATGTATGTTTAAGAGGGGGAAAATGCAATGACCCGTCCGGTCGTTCTATGTGTTTTATCCCCATTCCCCTATTTAATGCTCGTTGTATGTGTATTTGGTGCTATGTGACTAGCGGGGATGGTTGGTTTGGGTTCAAGAAGGTTTTGGAGTGAATTGGAACACTTAGTTCCAAGGTTGGAAGCTTAAGTTGTAAGAATTGACCAAGGTTTGACTTTTGGATAAACGACATCGGATTCGTGTTTTGATAGTTCTAATAGGTTTTTATGGTGATGGACTTAGTCGTATGTCCGGATTTGGATTTGGAGGTTCCTAGGTTATTTGGCCCTAAATGTCGAAGGTTTGCAAATTGTAGGTTTAGAAGGTTCGTAGGTTTGACCGGGGGTTGATTTTGATGTTGTTAGATTTAGATTTTGGTTTCGGAAGTTCGAATAGGTTTGTTTTCTCATTTGGGACTTGTGTGCAAAATTTCAGTTCATTCTGGATTGGTTAGGCTCGAATGGGACATTTGATTCGAAGTTTGAATGTTCTTGAGCTTAAAGGAAGTTCTATTTGCGTTTTGGCATTTGATTTGTTGTTCTAGTGGCACTATATGTGTTTGCAAGTTGTGGTTTGGTCCGGATAGTGATTATGGAATTAATGGCGTGATTGGACAAGATCCCGGGGGGCTCGGGTGGAACTCGGACCACCCCGAGCATTGTGAAAAGTGTAGATTTTGCTGGTGTCCGATTCCTTCATCACGTACGTGACAAGGCTGTCGCGTTTGCGGAGGGTGAGTGTAAGTTGGGAAGTCACCCTTCATCATGTTCGCGGTTGGGTTCCGCATTCGCAAAGCATCTTAGAGATGGGGCAAGTTGGCCTACACGTTCGCAAGGACCTGGTCGCGCTTGCGTAGGGTCCGATGAGTTCTTCATCGCATTCGCGAGGTTGTGTCCGCAAACACGAAGGTGTATTTGAGGCAGTCGTTATATTTTACTTCATGAATGCAAGGCACGTGCCGCATTCGGGAACACTTGGGCAGACCTTTTAAGAGTTGCATTTCGGGACTTTTACCTATTTTATCATATTTTGAGATTGGGAGTTCGGATTTGGACAATTTTAGAGGTAAGTTATCACACCCCTACCTTGGGGGGTGTGGCCGGCACCCAAAGTCCCGAGCAGACCAACTATAGTACCTAGAACCTCTGACATGGAACCTGGGCTGACCAGGCCTCCAAATGACATTAACAAGATACATAGAACCAAGGCCGACAAGGCCGCACAGAGAGTGTAGTCAACTAACAAGAAGGCCGACAAGGCCATAACAAAACGTATACATGCTGGGCGCTAGTCTGCAAGCCTCTAAGAGTGCTATAATACATAAATAAGTCGAGACAGGGTTGCGCCAAACCCAAGAGTCCAGAGGTATATACAATAGTACCTATCGACTCCTGTATAGCATTTCCAAAGAAGTGGAGTGCAACTAGCAACAACTGAGACGGGCACCCTACTAAGGAGGTATGTCGCCCTGTCTATTTTTACCTGCGGGCATGAACACAGTGTCCCAGAAAAAGGCATCACTACAAAAGATGTATTGAATATGTAAGGCAAGTAACACATGTAAACAAAAGATATAGTACCAGAGATATGGGTACACAAATCAACCTGAACTAAGAAAGAGGCCGCTGAGGACATACAATTGCATGTCTTTAAAAAGCAAGCCACCCAATGGGGCCATATAGTATAGTATCGAGCCTCTCTGTGGGGTAAATCATATCATATCATAATGTACCTGGCGTCGAAGAGGACTCTGTCGTACCCGACATTAATAGGACTAAGTAATGTCAAAAACTAGCTGCAGTGGTGTGCACATATAAGTTCTGTACCCAGCCAACTATAGCGCGGCTCGGTAAGAAAATAGATACATATATATATGCAATGTAAGACCAATTGCAATAGATATCACAATTAGAGTCGGAGTGACCTATTGCCGCTACGTTTTTCAACCTCAAGATAATCATTCTGATACATATCGAATCAGAAAAATTCAATTGATAAGGAATACACAAGAACATGATCAATTTCGACAAGAAAGGCTTAGGGTTATTTAATCTTACGACATGAAGAATGTTTCAAAGGAATATTTACATCGAATCATGCAAAGAAGGAAATTTGCTCTACATGTCATGCCCAGACTCGGGGAGCGCGACCGGCGCTCAACCGAGTGAACCCGGTCGAGCAAGACTGTTAGATACTTTCTACCCAACTCACCCATGATCAAGAGAAGACATGATTTCATTAATTAGACAGTAGGAAGATCATATATACAATACTAGATCGTCTCATTGGTTACATCACTTTTAAGTTTCAAGATACACGCATTCTTATGATTCGAGTGGAGCAAGAGATCAAAACACAACATAATCTGCTTGACTTTTCTAGAACCCTTGTACAACCCACATAGTGTCCATAGAGCCTGTAAGATATACAAAAGAGTATTTTGATAGTGCCGGCAACAAAGCCCCGTCTATACCACAAAACGTGATAATAATATGAACAAAAAATACAATACATGACTCGGGGATAAAGTGGGGCTCACCAAGTCTTTTGGGAAGAGGATGTACCACTATCGCTGATCAACACTGCCTGCTATAGAACCGCCTCCATCCATTTGAAGATGCAGCGCCCCTGGCAAAAGGGACGTTAGTACTGTCGAATAGTACTAGTATGTAAAACTAAACACCATCTCAATAGAATGAACAATGATACAAGGGGGAAACAGTCATGAGTTCAATAAGAGTTTCAATCAATACTAAAACATCAAATAAGGATCACATAAGTTCTCAAGTCAATTTCAATGTTATTAGGTTGGGTGATCATTAGTGCTGATATACCATAATTTACAATACCACTGAGTTCTTACACGAAGTCCGATCATCACCCGATAGGCTAGGTCGTCTCATTTGATACATCAACCATAACCACAATTTCATCATAATTTCCAGCACAGTCACAACCATGTGTGCGGCATGGCATCCAATCACGGCCTGATCGGCTAGGCCGTCTCACCTGAGACATTATCTTTTTCATTCAATCAACCACAATTTCATTATACTTTCCAGCACATTCACCACCATGTGTGCGGCATGGCGTCTGATCACTGCCTGATCGGTTAGGCCGTCTCACCCGAGACATTACCTTTTTCAGTCAATCATCCCCCATCATACTTCTTTCACATCCTTTCAATTCATTGGTACTAGTGGCCACAAATATAAAGTCTTTTTTGGCACTTGGCCATATTTCATAATTCCAGTTTCCCCTTTTCACATTCAAACATCATTATCATTATCAACAACAATAAGGCTTCCCATTCAAGACATTAAATTCACATACGAGCAATTTGGGAATCTTAGGCACATAGAGGCTTTTCATACAATTTGGCATAACATCCTTTGTTTCGAACTTGACTTGAAGTCTTAACATTTTTAACACATATTCCATATTTTGAACACATCCTCAATGACAAGGTGATATGTTAAAGCATTTACAATACATATTGGGCATATATCCTTCAACACAAGAACATTCGGAATAGCTAATTCTATTATGATTAATTTGGGACTTACACCAATTACATGAACACCGTGGGATTCGATTCTAAGAAGAAGGGGGTTTAGCCAACATACCTCAATTGAGCTTCCCTTAAACTTTACAACATTCCGGAATCCTTAGCACTTCGATCTATTCTAGAAATACAACAAGTTGGACCAAAATTAGGAAGATGGTCATGATTCTAGCTCTTTTGAGCACATTATCAAACACTAGGTGTGCATTAATGTTTTAAGGCCCTTTTGTGATAGATCCCATCATTCTCCAACCCATTCTCTACCATTTGTATCTTACAACCTTCCCACATTCTTTGATAACTCATGCATGCAAAATGAACAACCCCCACACCCAATAATTGTCTTTCTAATTATCCCATTTTTAGAAGATTTTCGAAATTAAGAGCTAGGGCATAGATTCTTACCTCTAAGATGAGGACTTTCTTGATAATCTTCAAGTATTGAGGAAGCATTGTTGGATATTAGGTTGAAGGTTATTTCCCCACTCTAAGAACTCTTTCACACTCTAAAAATATCAAAAATATGCTCAAAAATGGACTATGGCATATGTTTTAACGAAATAGGGTCAGGTTTAAAACCCCCCAAAATGAAGCTCCGGAACAGGGTATGCGGTAGCATATGCGACCGCAGAATGGATATGCGATCCGCATATCGACCGCATAATTTGGTGCCAAAATCTGGAAATAATCTGCTTGGGTCTGTTGTAGTTATGCGGCCCACAGACCTGTTCTGCGGTCGCATAATGTGCCACAGAACCTCTCTCCGCAAAATTACTAAGGCTGATTGTGCGACTAAAGTGCGGCCTACGAAATGGTTTTACGGTCGCATAATGGCCGCGAAATTGACATAAAAAGTGGCCCAAGTAGCTGCTTCACTCTGCAGCCATTCTGCGGCCCGCAGAGTGATTATGCTGCCGCATAATGGGCTGCAGAAATGCCTATTTCTGCATAATATTTTCCTTTAACTCCCCAGCGCATTGTTCAATCCAAAACGTCTGAACCGCGGCGAGAACAATATATTATACAAACAAGTATAATAAATCGCACTGTTCAATCCAATCGTGATACAAGAATCCATAGGCGTCAGTTTATAGAAAGGTTACATAGCTTGTACATACAAGTAAGGATACTTCTTTTTCGTCTCTTACTCGGCCTCCCAAGTAGCCTCTTCAACCTGCTGATTTCGCCATAACACCTTCACAGAGGCAATTTCTTTATTCCTCAACTTTCGGACTTGCCTATCAAGAATGGTAATTGGAATTTCTTCATATGACAGTTCTTCATTAACTTCAATGGTCTCAACCGGCATAATAGCTGACGGATCTCCAACTACGTTCTTCAACATAGACACATGAAATACCGGGTGCACTAATGACACCTCACGTGGTAGCTCAAGCTTGTACGCCACCTGACCAATCTGCTGAATGATTTTGTATAGCCCGACATACCTCAGACTCAATTTCTCTTTCCTTCCAAACAGCATTATACCCTTCATGGGGGAAGCCTTCAAGAATACTCTTTTTTGAACTCTAAGTCTCTGCGCCGAATATCCGAATAGGATTTTTGATGACTCTGAGCAGTTTTCAACCGCTCCTTAATGATTTTAACCTTTTCCATAGCCTGATGCACGAGGTCTGGTACTATCGACTCAGCTTTCCCAATCTCAAACCACCCAATGGGAGATCTACATCTCCTTCCATATAATGACTCAAATGGTGCCAGCTGAATACTATCATGAAAGTTGTTATTATAAGCAAACTCTATGAGTGGCAAATGATCGTCCCAGCTACCTTTGATGTCGAGAACACAACCACGCAACATGTCCTCAAGTGTCTGAATAGTCCACTCTGCCTGCCCGTCGATCTGTGGATGGAAGGCTGTACTAAGATTCACCTAAGTACCCAAACCTTGATATAAACTGTAGTGCCATGCAACCTGACTATATCCTTGATATACAACTGAGCATACTGTTCTGCTGTGTCAGTAGATTTAACTGGCAAGAAGTGTACTGATTTCGTGAGTTGATAAACAATTACCCAAATTGAGTCAAACTTGCACGGAGTACGCGGTAGTCCTACCAAAAAATCCATATTAATCATTTCCCACTTCCACATTGGAATTTCTATGTTCTATGCCAACCTACCAGGCCGTTGGTGTTCAACTTTTACTTACTGATAATTCAGACACCTTGCCACAAAGTCCGCCATATTCCTTTTCATATCATTCCACCAACAGACTTTCTTTATATCATGATACATCTTTGTAGAGCCGGGTGCACGGAATACCCAGAAGTGTGAGTCTCGGTCATGATTCTTTCCCGAAGACCATCTATATTTGGAGCAGATAGCCACCCTTGGTACCTTAGTGTACCATCATTCGTACCATTATCTACGCCTACCCCGGCATCATAGAACCCGGTTTTTAGAAATAATTTCACGGGGTCTTACACTACATACCATGTTGATGAAGATAATTATGTTCCATGGATCCTTATACGTCTTACAGGCAATTATCTAAATCATATGAATGATTGGAATCAAAATTGAATCAATAACTATAGGTAGCCTTCATTTAGACAATTTGTCAAACACCTTGAGTATAGAGAACTCTCAAGTTCCTTCACAATGGTAGCATAACATCAAGACCACATATTTCGCCCTACTTGTCTTTATTATCATGTTAGCAACACAAACAACCAAATCCGGAAATTTAACACCAATATACAGTCTCAAACGAGCAACTCACAACACACAACAAAATTCCAAGTTCCTCCAAAAATTTTCTTTACAACCTCTTAGTAATAAAACTCCTACAACTTGTATAAACATAAGAACCAAAATGATAAGATGGAACTTACCTCCAAGAACATGAATCCCTCAAATTTTGAGACTGCTTTACTTCCAAGGAGTCTCCAAAATCAGCACAACAAGGAGAAACGCAATAAGATGACTACCACGAGATTCTTCACGTTGGATTTACTTGGTTTGCCTTTGATTTTGGCCTTGGATGATATGATAATTCTTAGAGAGGCTTTGGGAATGTTTTGGGTTTGGAAATAGGGAAAAATACGAATGAAAAGAGGCTATAGGCGTTTGATATATATCTGAATATTTCCACCATCCAAAGTGGGTCCCATAGGGAGCTTCTTGCACAGTCTCATGAAAATGTAAATATCTCTCTACTCTGATGTCGTATCGATGAACTGTTTAATAAGTTGGAAACTAGACTCGTGGAGCTTCCATATTGTGGGTGGAGCATCCCATAAACCTAAGTACATTGAGAGGAAATCTCAGTGACATTAGACCCGAAATTCAGTAAGATTATGAATGTATCTTGCGACAACGTTTGTAAATTTTTGCTTTACAACTTACTTGACTTTAGATCTTAATATATGAATATTGTAAGATTCAAATACCTTATAACAAGACCTTATTATAATATTAATCCCTCTTATTCGTACCCCAAAAGTACGGCTATGGCACTCCACTTCCCTTTGGTGAACTTCGTCGAGAAATGTTTTCATTGATTCGTATAATCCTGAATTTTTATGAAACTTACTTATCACCTCAATAAACCTTTTGGAGGGATATTAAACTCTATGCGCTTAAGTGTAGGATGTAACATCATTCCCCCTTAAGAACATTCGTCATCAAATGTTGAATAATATTCTAACTCCCAATATTTCAAAAACATTTGACAGAGTTCCCTTCGTAAATAGGGCTATCAGAAACTTGATAAGCAGCCCAAACACACAACCAATGCCACACAGGGCTACAAAATAGCATAATAACATCCAATAAGCCTCGTACGAACGTCTATATATGTAAAAATCTAAAAGGGATAGCCATGAATCACCTCAACTATCATATGTTATACTCTTAGTTGTACCTGCCATATTTGTCTCAGCATTATCACCAAAACAAGATATGTGAATTAAGCTCTATAAGTAAT
Source organism: Nicotiana otophora (assembly GCA_000715115.1). NCBI lineage: Eukaryota > Viridiplantae > Streptophyta > Magnoliopsida > Solanales > Solanaceae > Nicotiana > Nicotiana otophora. The sequence continues at coordinate 26,466 of AWOL01S0076172.1, read as the reverse complement.
TTAAGAGTAAAGAAATTGTATCGCACAAGTGTCAATATAAACTTGTAGTCTGAATCAAATAAGGATATCTGGATTTCATATCCTCCTCGGCTTCCCGTCATTTCCTGTATATTGTTGTTCCTCCAAAGTACCTTAACTAAAGCCACCTCTTTGGTTCGCAAGTTACAAACTTGGCGATCTAGGATAGCTATATGAATTTCCTTATAGCAAAGGTCTTCTGTGACTAGGACATCCTCAATTGGGGTAATGCGAGCGGGGTCACGCAAGCACTTACCAAGCATGGTACATGAAACACATGATGAACTACTTCTAATTCCGGGTAAGCTACTTGGCCAATTTTCTGGACAATCTGATATGGTCCGACATACCTGGGGCTAAGCTTGCCTCTCCTGCCGAACCTCATCACGCCTTTCATAGGCGACACTTTCAGGAATACTCAGTCTCCCATAGCGAACTCTATTTCTCAATTTCGGTTATCTTATTAAGAATTTTGTTAGTTATGAGCGATCAATAATCGATCCTGAATCATTTTAACCTTCTTTATGGCTTGTTGCACCAAATCAGGGCCTAATAATTTTATCTCGCCGATATCGAACCAACCGATAGGAGACCTGCACTTTTTTCCCGTATAGGGCTTCATATGGTGCCATCTGGATATCGGAATGGTAGATGTTTTATAAGAAAACTCAATGAGCGGCAGATGATCTTCCCATCATCCCTTGAAGTCTAGAACATAGACTCGCAACATGTCCTCGAGTGTCAGAATAGTTCGGTCGGCTTGACCGTCTGTCTGCGGATGGAAAGCTATGCTAAGACTGATTTTCGTACCAAAACATTTTTGGAAGGACTTGCAAAAGTTAGCTGTAAACTGGGCACCTCTGTCCTATAAAATAGAAATCTGGGCTCCATGAAGTCGAATCATTTCCTTAATATATATTCTGGCTGAAAATGTACGTTTTACGGGTAAGAAACGAGTGGACTTTGTAAGTTTATCCAAGATAACCCATATCGAATCAAACTTTCGACAAGAATTTGATAATCCCATAATGAAATCTATATTTATTGTCTCCCATTTCTAGGCAGAAATCTCAATATTCTAAAGCAATCCTTCGGGCTTCTGGTGCTCAATCTTAATTTGTTGGCAATCAAGACACTGAGCAACGTATTCAGCAATATTTCTCTTCATATCGTTCCACAAGTATATCCGTTGAAGGTCATGATACATCTTAGTAGACCTAGGATGAATAGAATACCAGGACTAGTGAATCTCCGCCATAATCTATCCTTGTCATCCCCCAACATTGGGCACACACAATGGGAACTAATATTTAAGGACTCTGTCCTCCGACAACTCAAACAAATACTCTTTATGGAAGGGAATACTTTCCCTCATTCTCACCAAGGCTAGATCGTCAAATTGCCGCATCGTTACTTCAGCCACTAATGAGGATTCGACAGCATTATGAAATATGGCACCCCTATCGCCTGCATCAAGCAATTGTACACTTAAACTGGGTAATCGATACACATCTTTAGTCATTTCCAATTTATCAGCTCCCAAATGCCTCAGGCTACCCATAAATATCCGACTTAACGCATCGCCCACAACATTTGCCTTGTCGGGATGGTACAGGATATAAAAATCATAGTCTTCAACAATTCAAGCCATCTTTTTTTGTCTCGGATTCAATTCTATTTTCATGAATGTGTATTGCAAGATCTTATGATCTATACATATATCAACATGAACTCCATACAGATAGTGACGCCAAATGTTTAGAGTAAATATAACAGCCGCCAACTCAAGGTCATGAGTCGGGTAATGCTGTTCATGTTTCCTTAGTTATCATGAAGCATAAGCAATAACTTTACCATGTTGCATTAGAACACAACCCAACCCCACTCTGGAAGCGTCATAGTATACAACATAACCCTCTGATCCTTCGGGAAGGGTTAGAACAGGTGTTGATGTTAATCTCCTCTTTAACTTCTGGAAGCTCTTTTCACAAGTATCGATCCACTGCAACACATCCGCCTTATGCGTCGACTTTGTAAATGGAGAAGCCATGTAAGAGAAATTTTCTACAAACCTCTAATAGTAACTAGCCAAGCCTAAGAAACTATGCACCTAAGTAGGAGTTGTGAGCCTCGGCCAATTCTTAGTTTCCTCGATATTTTGATTATCAACTTTGATTCCTTCATCCAATACTATGTTCCCAAGAAAAGCCACTGAATTCAACCAGAACTCGCATTTGGAGTATTTAGCATACAAATTATGATCCTGGAGTGTCTATATTACTGTTCACAAATGATCTGCGTTCTCCGCTTCTGATAAAAGATACACTAGAACACAGTCACAAAGATGTCCAAAAACTATTTGAACACCCACTTCTGATCTGCGTTCTCCGCTTCAGAGCCATAAAAGCTACGGGGCACCCTACGGGGAAGTACTGGGACTGATGAAGCCCTTATCTAGAAGATCTTTCAACTGCGATTTCAATTCCTTCAATTCAATAGGGGCCATTCTGTACGGCAGAATAGATATAGGATGGGTGTCTGGAAACACATCAATATCGAAATCAATTTTCCTTTCTAGAGGAATGCCAGGATTTTCATCAGTAAATACATCGGGGAATTCATTAACAACATGGATGGACTGAAGGGTTGGATGTGTTACTTCTGCATCCTGCACTTGCACTAGATGATAGAAATATCCTTTTGAGATTATATTCTGAGCCTTAGGTTAGGAAATAAACCTGCCCTTAGGTGTTGCCTTATTTCCCTTCCATTCAATGACGGGCTCACCTGGAAAATTATAGCGAAAGACTTTCATCTAACAATCCACATTAGCGCAGTAAGAAGACAACCCATCTATACCTATAATAACATCAAATTCCACCATTTCTAATTCATTCAAATTGGCTATGGTGTGATGATCATAAATCATCAAATCACAACCCCGATATAACCGTCTAACAATCATAGCCTCACTCACGGGAGTTGACACTTCAAATTGCTAATGCAACAATTCAGGTTCTTTACCATATTTACCAACAACAAAGGGAGTAATGTACAACAGAGTAGAACCTGGATCTATCAAGGCATACACATCAAGGGAAAATATGGATAATATACCTATCACCACATCCGAAGACAACTCTAGGTCATGTCGACCTGATAATACATAAATGCGGTTTTGATGACCGCCTGAGCTAGACGTTCCACCCTTGCTTTTGACTTTACCAGTCGACGTCTAGGTGCCTTGCCTAGGAGGGCGTACTGATGAAGGAAAAGCCTCTACAGACCATGTCGGCTACACCATACCACTCCCACCTCTCTTCAGACAAAAAGCACATAATGTGGCCGGGCTGCCCACACGAATAACATGCATATGAACCCTGACGACATTTCCCTAGATGAGTCCTACCACATTGACCACAATACGACATAAAGGATATCACATTATTGGAATTAGACTTACGTGTAAGGCCTGGATATGCAGACCGTATATCAAGTCTGCGGTCGCATATGCAACCGTATATCCTATTTTGGAGCTTCATGTTTGGGTTTTTATAACCTGACCCTACTTCATTAAATAGACGATATGTACCATTGTTTGACCAAAAAACCTGATATTTTGAGGGTGAGAGAGTGCCCTGGAGTAGAGGAGAGTTCTTCAACAATTGTTTCTTCAATTCTTGCTCTAATCATGGAAGATTAACAAGGAAAACTCATTAGGTCTTCATCCTAGAGGTAAGATTCTACACCCTAACCCTTCATTTCAAAAGTTAACTAGAATTGGAAAATAAGTAAGATAATTCTTTGGTATGGGAGTTGCTTATTTTGCATGCATGTGTTATCAAGGAGTGTAGGAAAATTCTTGAGATAAAAATGGTAAAGAATGGGTTGTGGGATGATGGTATCCTCCATAAAGGGACGTTGAAACCTTAATGCACACCTAGTGTTTGATAAAATATTCAAATGAGCTAGAACCATGAACATCTTCCTAATTTTGGTTCAATTTGTTATATTTCTTAAATATATTGAAGTTGCTAAAAATTCTGGAACATTTTAGAGTTTAAGGAAACTCCATTGAGGTATGTTGGCTAAAATCTTCTCTTGGGATTAAGCCCCACATTATCATTGTAAGTTCCATGTTGTTAATTATAAAATTGCCTATTCCGAATAAGCTTGTGTTGAAAGATATATGTTCAATATCTATTCCAAAATACTTTTATCATGTTATGTTATCAATTGAGAATATGTTCAAAGTATGGGTTGTACATTAATAATGATGCGATTTCAAGTTAAGTTCAAACGAAGGATATTATGCCAAATTTTGTGAAAACCTCTATGTGCCTAAGACTCTTAATTGCTCACATGTGTACTAAAAACTTCGATTTATATTGCCTTGTTGTTGATGATGATAATAATATTTGAAAGTGGAAAAGGTGAGTATGGAATACTAAATATGGTTGACGTGTCAAGAATGATGTTATAATTGTGGCCACTAGTGCCAATGAAATGAAAAGATGTGAAAGAAGTATAAAATGAGATGATTTGTATAAGAAGGATGATGTCTCTATTGAGACGGCCTAGCCTATCGGGTCGTGATCGGACGCCATGCTGCAAACATGGTGGTGATTGTGCTGGAAATTATGATTGTTGTTGATGTCTCTAATGAGATGGCCTAGCCGATCGGGTCGTGATCGAACTCCATGATAAACGTACGGTGGTATTGGTTTTATGAATATTGGAATCATGAATGGTGGCATATTGGTTCTAAAGACCTCCCAACTTAAAATATGGAAATTTATTGGAACATTGTCTTGATCCTAATTTGAGGTTTGATGTTGTTTGAGGCTTCACAGATATTATGATTATACTTGTTCGTATTATTTATCATTCTATTGAGAGGGTGTTTTGTCATTCATACTAGTACTATTCCATATGTACTAACGTCCCTTTTGTCGGGGGCGCTACATCTTAAATGGATACAGGTGGTTCCACAACAGGAGACACTGATCAATGATAACGATACACTTTCTTCCCAACAGAGTTGGTGGGCCCCACTTCATTACGGGGTCATGTATCTTTTGTTCCTTATGTATTGTGTTTGACGTATAGCCGGGGCCTTGTTGCCGGCATTATCGTAATACTCTTCAGCATCTATTAGAGGCTCCGCAGACATAGTGTGGGTTGTATATTGGTGCTGGAAAAGTCAAAAAATGTTATGTTGTATTGGAATTACTCGTTCCACCTTAGACCATGAAAATGTGTGTGAAATTTGAGAATCTAAAATGATGTAACTAATGGTAAGAAATTGGTATTGCAGACATGATCACATTATTGTCTAATTAACGAAAATACGTATACTCTTTATTCATGGATGAGTTAGGGTAGCAGAAAATCTAATAGGCTTGCTCGGCCGGGTTCACTCGGTTAAGCGTCGGTTGCGCTTCCCGAGTTCGGGGCATGACAAACTCCTCTCTATACTGCGGGCCTGGTGCCCGTGAACTCTAACCCTGAACATAATAAGTGGTCTGATCATGATGCTAGCCCTGAAACTATGGTGGTGCACTAGCCACCGGATAAGATGGGTGTCTAGGAAATTGAGGCCTAAACCCACCTCGAAACTCTCTCGTATCACCTGTGGACCAAGACCTCTTATGTTGAACCCTATCATTCTCTTGATCGGCCCGCCGCTGCCTCTTACGATACTCTAAATTCTTTGTATAGTCCTGAATACGGGATATGTCCATATACGTATTTAAGGAAGCCATGGTACATTCGTTAATCAAATGTGGTCCCACACCACCCACAAATCAATATACTCGCTCGCTCATCTCAGCCACAACTGTAGGATCATACCTAGCCAAGAAGTTGAATTGCATACTATACTCTCGAACACTCATATTGTCTTGTTCTAAGCGTAAGAACCTGTTTTGCCTGGCTCGGGGGAGCTCAACAGGCAGATATTGCTGCAAGAATGCCTCGAAAAACTCCATCTATCCTGCTGATAGGGCACGGAGACCCCTAGACTACTCCCAGGTCTCATACCAAGTCATGGAAACATCCTACAATCGATAAGAAGAAAGCTCTATAGACTCAGTATCGGTTGCATCCATAACTCTTAAAGTCCGCTGCATTTGATCTAGAAAGCTCTGACGATCTGCATTTGGATCTACTCCTATGAATATCAGAGGTTCCAGCTTAATAAAATCCCAAACTCTTATGTTGACTACTTTATCTGAGGTGACAGGGGTCTGACGTTGGGTTTAAAAGGCCACTAGTTGAGTTAACAAGTGCACAACACTCCGCATGTCTAAATCTTGATCAGGAGCAACCGGGGAGGAACCAGAGGTACATCATCACATCTATGCCCCTTTGCGGTTGTGGTGCTTCTCTAGAAGCTTGAGAATCAGCCTCATCATAGGGCTCATGCTGAACTACATGGGCAGGTAGCACTCGAATGGTTCCCTCCCCCAACTCTTCATCTAGTCTCCGAATAGCCACCTGTCGTCAAGTAGTAGTAGGCATCACCGAGAACATATACAAGATAAAGATTAGAAGTGAATACTTACGACTCAGCTCTATCGCACAATCTAGATCAGAAAGAAAAGTAACCATTGTTGCACCCTATTTTGCACGTGTCAAAATAAGATTTAACTAATGGTTTCTGTGTTGAAGATAAAGAGAGTCAACACCTAATATTTAAAGGTATACTATGGTACCTATTAATCTACTAACCAGTGATATTTGGGTAAGGTTTCTTATTCTTCTAAGGGGAACGTATTAGGTACCCCCTAAAATCTACCTAAGGTAGCTCCATAGGACTTAGACTAGGTTCGGGGAATTTAGATGTCTATATCTTGCTTAGTTGTGCTAAAATGCATGTCTTACCTTATGCTATGTTGTAAAACTTATCAATTTTGAAAGATATGTAGTGTATATACTTTGAAAAGGTGTAAGTGTATTTAAAAGAAAAGCCTTTTGAAAATGTCTATACAATTGAAAGAGCGTTTTAGAAAAAATGAGTTTATAACACTTACTTTACTAATAAAATGGGGTTAAGTTTAAAACATTTGACTTTTGAAACAAAGTGGCTATTTGTTTAAAGTAAGAACTATTGGAGAAACGAGGCTTAGATATACCTTGTAAATTTGATTCGAATCCTCATATTCAAATTCAAATCGTTTGCAAGATCCTTAATTGCAGCAGTATGCGTTTGATTTTGTAGAAATATCCCCCTTTTGGAAATCATTTCTGGATTTTTTGGTTGTTCATCTTGTTTTAGAAAGAGAAGGCTGTTGATTTTTGCAAATCTTTCTTAGTTTCAAAACTTCATGAAAAATTGTTAGTAAGAACAAGGATGAAAGTTGAATAAAAGAAGCGATTAATAAATAGAATTAATTAATACTAAGTTGTAGAACCTTTGTTTTTACCTACGTCTTTAAGGCTTGCCTAGGTTATTACTATAACTCAAAGATATAAAGTCAGACATTCAAACAATATCGTCAGTGTTGATACATATAAGAATAGAAGTAAACTTATAAAAGCTGCGTAAGAAAAGAAATTGACTCATAGTTTTGATCCTAAAAGAGATTAGGCCCAGCAGACTGCGTAAACAAACAGCGGCAGCTCTGATGACTCCAAGGTTCAAGCAAGCATTTGGGTCTAACTTCTTTGAGAACTCGGCAGGACCAATTCATACACATGCATAACAAAGGAAAAGGTTATTAGACATATGGTACAATATAATATTTAAACATAATTAACACCAACATAGACCCGAGACAAAACAGTAACAATCAATAGTAGTTAAGAATGCAAATTGATGTGAAATCACACAAAGTAAAGCAATTTATAGTGAATTCTTCGTTTCCATTTAACATTAAACCTAAAGATATTAGCAAATGTCTATAATTAAAGGCTTAGGGTAAAATTCCATTCATGGCCGAGATACCCTTTGATCCTTGGCACTTCAAAGATCACAAGGGTCTCAAGGACCCCGAGCAGTGCTTGTGTCAGGGAGAATATCTCAACCAAGAACTAAATTCTACTCCCAAATACCCTAACTACTCACACTTACTCTTTCCTACAAGTTTAAGTGCTAATGAGGCACTCAATGTAAATTCCAATACAACACTAATGACAACACACTAGGAAATGTATATTTATTATAAATAATTGCTCAGAATACTACAGATAACACCAAAAGAGATCATAGTTCACATACAAGCATGTAATACATTGTCATGTACTTTATCAGGCTTGAGAGTACTCAAATAAAATTAGTTACAGCTGCTGGCAAGTATTGAGAACACCAATATGCCGATACAAGAACTCAGAACAAATAAGTCATGTCGTTCAAAGGAGCATAAGAGCTATCATGTGTATTAACATGGCTAATCCTACTGGCAGGTTCATACTTATAAGGATTCTTAATTGTGGTCATATAATTAGTCATGTATGCACTTAATGAAAGTTTACACATAGATTAACACTCCACTTCATACTAAGTATAGGGATTAATAGTCCACTTCAGAGTTCTTAAAAGTGTCACAACCCCAAATGTCCCTCCATAGGATATCCTGACGGCACCTAGTCTCAATGACTAGGTAAGCTTAACATCAATAGAGAAATAGCGGAAATAGTACTAGAATTGCAAATTAAAACCTTCATACTATAATAATAAAATCAACAGTACAATAGCCAACATTTTCTCGAAAACCTAGTGAAATGGAGTCATAAGATCTACAAGATGGTACTACAAGTCTCGAACTACAAAACTGTTTGAAACTAGATAGAAATAGTAGAATGTCTAAAATAGAAAGGGACTCCGAGGCCTACGGACGTGGAGCAGGTATACCTTGAAGTCTCCAAAAGTAGCAACTCAAATCAACTCTAGCATCCTGCATGGACAGACGTACCTGGATCTGTACAAAAAGATGTGCAGAAGCGTAGTATGAGTATACCACAACAGTACCCAGTAAGTATCAAGCCTAACCTCAGTAAAGGAGTGACGAGGCCAGTTCAATACACCTACTAGGATATAATGAACGGAATGAAAAAGTAATAACATGAAGTAATGGGAAACGAAGCAATAAGTAATATGAAGCAAGTTAAAAACATAGACTAACGAAAGGATTGTAAGCATAGAGGTAACATAAGGAAAGCAATCAAAAAGAACCACAATGTTCATATATGGACAATAACTGATTGAACAAGGAAGAACAAAACAAAAGAAGTGTTCCCACCAAATAACTCTTTACAACACGAGATAAACAACATGAATCTGAACGAGGTACCGACTTGTGTAAAATAAGAATCACAACCGAGGTACCGCCTTGTATATAATAAGAATCACAACCGAGGTACAGCCTCATATTCACATTTCTCAATTTAAATCACAATCTTTCCTTATAGCACCGTGTGAGCCTTACATTTAAATAGTTTTGAAAATAGTTTTCCGGAAATAGCTACACGCACTTTAGTCCACCTTATGATGCCACGTGGCTTCACGTAATTCCCTTACAAGAAAAATGCACATAATTCCCTTCTTATGCCGCCGTATGCACGTCAATACCATATCACAATATCACAATAACAACTCGCACCCCAAGTGCCCGTATGTAAAAACTTGCCAATAATCAACAATATCAATATTTTTACAACAACAACCCATGGCTCAACCACAATATATACAAGAACTTCAATAATAACAAGGAATTTAAAATTCTCAACAAGAAAGATGTATCAACAATTAACACTTCACCTCAATGTGATAACAGTTTTCACAACTTCAACACCAATAACTCAACAATGAGAAAGAAAAAGCGCAACCACGATACTAGATAAGAATAACTCATAATAGAATAGATAACTTATACCACCGATGACTTCAAATAAGGATAATCAACAATGAAAGAGATAACATGTATCAATGACTTCAAATAATGATAATCAATAATGAAAGAGATAACATCTAACAATATCTTCAAATAAGGATGTATCAACAATGAAATAGATAACATGTCACAATGAGAGAGGCAACAAGTTCAACTAAAGCATAAGGGAAAAATATCAAGTAAGATTTGAACAAGTATTAATAAAGTCATTTAAAGCATGTGAAGATAGACTAACACAAATAAGAGATTACTTGTGGAGGAGGAAGGAACCTTACAATGCGTATAAGAAGATTTGGGTAAAGGGGATACCTTTTAAAATTTCCTTCTTCATGTGGAAAGTTACCACTTTATGATTTCATGAGGATATTGGTATACTTAATGGCGTCTAAATATTGGTGTTGTGTGAATACGGAGGAGGAAAGTTTTCACCATCTGTTTTTCATATCTTATGCTGCTAAGAAAGTGTGGTCATACTTCCTATCATGTGCAGGTATAGGAGTGGAGGGACTGTCGTTTCATCAAGTAGTTATCAAATGTGGGACTACTAATGTTGTGCCCAGATTACAACCAATTATGCAATCATTACCATCCATTATTGTGTGGAAACTTTGAAAGTGAAGAACTGGCTACAAATATGGAGATCCAGTTACTATAAGTAGGGTAATATATCAGGTGTCTACTACTCTTCAATCACTTGTTAAAGTGAGAAATCCAAGTCTCCAAAGTGTTTCTCATAAGTGGCCTGACTTACTGCATGTAATGGAGCATTATACTCCTCGTTTGAAGGATACTAAAGTGATCTAGGAATACCCTAATCTAGGGTGGATCAAGGTGAACACAGATGCAGCTTCTAGGGGTAACCCAGGTAGAAGTTCAATTGATTTTGTACTAAGAAATGAATATGGAGATGTAGTCTATGCATATGGCAAGGAAATACAAGAGGGTACTAATACACAAGTTGATGTAAAGGCAGTCATAGATGCTTTGAAGTACTATATTGAGCATGATTATGTTCTTGTTGATTTGCATACAGATTCAGTGCTATTTCATAATGTAATTTCCGGAGAGTGGGCTGTCCCATGGTCAATTGCAGTATATGTCAAGGAGATCAAGGATCCCATGGCACGAGCTAATGTCACAGTGTCACATACTCATAGAGAAGGCAATAGGTTAGCTAATCACCTTACAAACTATGCCTTGGACGTAGGCCATATAAAAGATCTAGATATTCAAGGAAGGAGGATTGTCAATAACGATAAATTACAATGCCCATACCTAAGGATCAGAGTTGCAAGGAGATAGGAGGTGAGGAGGAAAGGAGTACAAAGGCGAAGAAGAACATTGGAGACAATATATATGATCAACATGCTCAAATCCTTAAGAAGGAGAACATGAGGGTTTGTTTTTAAACTAACTTTATGTTCTTTTTTGCAGGAGATGTTATTGTATCCATGCCTTACCATTCGACACAAATTCAATGGGTGGTATTAGCACTTAGTGCTCATTCCCTAGAAGGCGTGTCAATGGTAAGCACAAGTATGGAAACAAGATGGCAAAGGAAGAAGCTAGAACTGGACACTGCCATTGTAATTCTCGATTATAGGAAACAAGTACTGAAGATCCAATATTCCAATGTGTTGCGTATTTCGGTACAATCAACAGGTTTCTCTACCACAGTAGTGACATCACAAGTGGGGCCAACAAATGGGTGTAAGAGATGCATTGTAAAGTGAGAACTCAATGCATTTCATTACCTCAATAAGTCTAAGGAAGTCTAGAACTACGAAAGTAGTAGGTCCAAAGCCTCCTGGACCAGAACACTTTTAGGTAAATGACTTTAAGATAGTAATTGGGTAACATGAGGTGATATTATGTGCCAGCTGAATAATATGAGCAACCCTTATACTTAAGGGAGTTACGAAGTATTATTTATGTTACACGGGGTGATCCTTTAGGCTAAAAAGCTTTGGACCCCCATAGTTACTATGCATACACCTATTTGGGCGAACTTAGATCGAGCTAGGATATATCTTGTAATCTTCAAAGATTGTATCAATTATTTATGTATAACCTATTTCTTCAACATATGCAGTCTCCTGATACTTGTTTCATCTTGTAATTTGATGTTTTGGACTCCTTGTTACAATTTGCATGATCACATAGGATAACTATAGTTCAATAATCCCCATGTAGCATTAAATTCGGCCGGGACCCACAGTTGTGGACCTCGAAAAGTGCCTAACACCTTCTCTTTGAGGTAATTTGAGCCCTTACCCGATCTTTGGCAATATAGACTAGCTAAAATAGAGTTATTTGCAAAAATAGGTTCCCTAACGCACCTGAAAATCGTTAGGTGGTGACTCTTCTCTTTCAAAAGAGTTTCACATGTCGAAACCCGCTTTCACAAGAAAATGGGGTGTGACATGTGTTATTTCAGTTTCTAGATTAAGAGACGCTTGTGGACCAGTTACGACTTTGAAGAGGATGACTGAGCAAGAAAATTGCTGGATGCGATCTACTATACTTTATAGGTATATGAAAATCTTGGAATAATTCAGATTTGATATCCGCTGTGGATGTTGTGTGCAAGGAAGAGGAATCACTTGGTTACTTCTTTTTGGATATTCATGCGCTGGTGGACCACAAGTCGTTCGCACGTATTGGCTAGACATTGGAAATTAGAGAAACGTGAATGACTCTCGAGATTGGATCTAATGGGTTCAAGATTCATATGTGCTACCTAAGAATTTACGAATTTGTGAATGGCTAAGACTTGAGGTTTGCATTGGATGGTGCCAGGACTTGCGGTATTTCTATATCATTATTGATTCTACATTGCAGTATTAAAAAGATGAAAGAAACAACTTCAGATTCATTAAAAGGTTCTTCAGCGCATGCATTTTCATGTTGAGTTATTTTGGGTTTAGCAGTCCACATGACTTGGTTGATTTAGAGGGATCTAGTTTTAATGGCCTGGTTATGTGCGAATGTGTTTCGAAGAGTTCATGATGGTTTTGACTACGACTCGAGATTGATGTCTTCTAAGGGTATGAGAGGTTTATTACATATTGTGATGTTCTCCTAGATTGAGTTAAGAGGACAATTTATGATTGATGGGGTGTTTATCCTACTCGTGATTCAAAGTTTGCAATGAGATTCTCGCATTTTTGTATTGTAGCATGGTAGATGTAGTGAGTCATGAGATCTAAACAACATGGGAGATCTAGATTTTTAAGAGAATGCTAGTACTATATTGTATTGCCTGAGAATGATGTATGTTGTAGAATATGCATTGTGTATTGATTTGCGGATGCTTGACTAGTATTACGGTAATCACCTGGTTGTTGACTACTAACGTTCAGGTTGTTGCTACATGGTGCGGAAGATTTATGAGAGTATTTTCTCATGAGGTGATTGTGTATGAGTGACATATCAATCATTTGACTGGGAGAGTTTGAGGTCAGATATGGAGAATTCCTGTATTCTTGAGGTTTAGAGACTGGATGTTCTCAGAGTAGACTATTCCTTGGTTGAGGACTTTGAAGAAATGTTAAGAGTTAGACAACTGATGGTATGTGTTATGGATATGTTACTGAGGACTTTTGGAAGGTTATTTACCTATTTCGGGATGATCGAAATTGATTTGGGTGCTTAATTGTAGGCCTAATAAGAATGTGTATTCTACATCAGATCGGATTTATTTTCTCAGTACATTTATTGCTGGGGGTGCATCATCAGCTAAAGTGATCTTATCCATGTCCTGATATGTTTCATGTTTTACTCTCTTATGCTATGAGGGGTTGTGAGACTAATTGACTATTCACACGCATGATATGGTTTTGTTTAGGTCTTGTGGAGAGAGTTGAGCAAGATGGCTCTTGGGATGATGAGTTGCTTATTGCACCTTAGTTGTGCTTTGTTGATATGTGCTATATCATCCTGTCTGTCTTCTATGGTTATGGTCATGTACTTCACATGCTTGCTGTTGATACACATGTATTTGTTGATTGTGAGCATTATGGCTCGATGTATATTCCATGCGGATTGGTATGTTCGGAAAGGGTTATGCGCCACAACGGAGTTATGTTAGGATATGATCCTTTTTGCTTATTCCGTGTGTCTTGCTTCTCCATTGTGGGATGGAGTCATAGCATTGCGATTTTGTGATTGTATTTGTCGAACTTGTTAGACAGTCCTCTTATTTGGTTCACCTTCCATCTTTGGTTATATTTGAGTTGTTACTTGTTGGGTGCACGAATTATGTCGTATGTGGCTTTAGGTGGAATTTGGTATGGCCTATCAGTCAAGAACCTTCTATTGGGTGAGATGAGGTTATTGGTCTTGGAATTAGTGCAATTGGATTTGGATAAGGTATGTTTGGATAAGAATGTCATTAGTCAGCTTAGAATTTGGTAATGGTTATTGTCGGGAGAGAGAGATCCACGACTTGTTGATTTCATGGGTGGTCATGAATTCCAACATGTTTCTTTTATTATTAGCAGTGTCGCGAAGGTTTGCTGAAAGATTTTACTCAATATGAGATTTTGTTAACGGTATCGGGTTTGGTAAAGGGAAACTAATATGGTTGGAAGGTATTGCTATGAGTATATGAGTTATGTGGTACAATGTAGCTATGTACTAAGGGTACATTTATGCCTTGGTACAACTTGTGGAAACTAGTAAAACGTATATATATGCGATAATTAGGTCTTACAAAGAATTCCAGGTGTTGGGATTTGGTTCTAAGGATTGTAAGCTAAGGTTAAAGGAAGAATCTTCAGTTAGGATTGTATTAATGGACTTATATAGATTGTGATAACGTGATATCACTCATGGGTATGTGTGTGGTGAGCTTATACAATGATTTGATGATTGTGGAATGACTTTTGGCAAGTTCGAGGACGAACGTATGTTTAAGCGGAGGAGAATGTAACGACCCGACCGGTCGTTTTGAGCTTTAAAATTTCCATTTGGTGGTTTGAGACTTCAAGCAGCTTCATATGATGCATTATGACTTGTTTGTATAATTGGTTTCGATTTTCGAGAGGTCCAGGATTGATTTGGAAGAGTAATTTTCAATTTGGAAGCCTTAAGTTGGAGGAGTTGACCAAGGTTTGAATTTTGAGTAAACGACCTAGGAATCGGGATTTGATGGTTCTAGTAGGTTCATATGGTGATTTTGGATTTACCGTATTTTCGGATTTAAATTTTGATGTTCGTAGGAGAATTTGGCTCCACCTGTCGAAGGTTGGCAAATTGAAGAATTTAAGAGTTCGTGGGTTTGATCGGGAGTTGACTTTGGTGCAATCAGAATCCTATTGTAGATTTGAGACCTTATATAGGTTCATTTGGTTGATTGGAACTTGTGTGCAAAATTGGGTTGTGATCTGGAATGTCTAAGGGATCGCTTGGTAGGAGGTATTAGAAAAAATAATGCAAGCATTAGCTTTGTGCATTACTAATCCTTTGTTTGATATATGTTTTCAACCTATGCATAACTAATACTTGTATTAGTTATACATCCTATTTGGTATTATCTTATGTACAACTAACATATAGCAAACCATGGTATTAGCAATGTAAGGGGCTTTAATAATTGCATGAACATAGTTAAAGATATAATTGCCCCTCAAAACTTATTCCAAATACTTTCCGCCATAGTTTGGAGGGTATTTCTATAAACAACTAATATTTTTTAGAAATTATGCAATGCCCTAATACACCAAACCAAACAGTAGATAAGAAATACTTTCAGCATAACTAATGCCAACATAACTAGCCTCAACATTACTAATACACCATATTTACTATTATTCTTATACCTCCTACCAAACGATCCCTAAGTATGACTCGGACGTGTTCGACGAAGTTTGAAGGTTTGAAAAATAATAGATGGATCTTGATCTTTGATTCACGGTTTTGATGTTATTTGTGGTATTTTGGGCCTCGGGATAAGTTTGGATTGTATTTGGACTTGTTGGTGTGATTGGGCAGGGCCCCAGAGGCCTCAAGTGTGATTCAGGGTGATTTCGGATCATTTCAGATGATGTTTGCAATGTTGGTTTTTGTATATCTTCAGTCATTAATCCGCTCAAATCACATTATGCCAATATCTCACAGTATCAGAAATCAATATACCACATGAAATATACCAATGCGCCATAAATCCACTCAAACCTGTAGTACTCAGTGAGGTAACCAACAACATATGAGATAACAAGTAAACAATATATAGATAAGATAAGATAACACGCGGATATAATATCATGACTAAAAGGTATGACTACAAAACGACTCAATATAGCAAACATGGCCCAAACATGTCTCAAACGGACAAGCACATAGCCTAGACATATTTTTTTAACATGAATAATATCTCAAATAGTCATACAAGTAGAGAAAACATGGTAACATGAAGGCATGATAGCAAAACAAGGCACATAATAGCCTAAGGTCTACCCGGATCATGAATAATCACAGTGCACGCAATTATGCTCGTCACCACGTACGTGCAGCATCCCCAACACATAGCAAGGATCAAACTCTATGGGGAAAAACTCTCAAGCAAGCCTAAGCAAGATACTTACCTCAAAGCGCGAGAATCAATACTCCAAAAAAGTTGTTGCCTAAAACACTTGCTAGGTAAGCCGACAGTCACATGGCAACTAAACATTTGAATAAAACATGGTTTAATAAAGTCACGAGCAGAAATAACATAAATATCTGATAAAAATAACTGAAACACTACTACAACCATCTCAAAACCTGGTGTCAACGAGTACATAAATACTACTAAATATCAATATAAATAAAAACTCTAGTACAACTGTCTGAGTAATAGGACAATACTGAAGAAGATAAAAGGAAAGAAAGTCAAGGTCTACAGACATCATAGCAGCTACCTCGAAGTCTCCAAGCAGGTACTAGCACAGATCTAGAAATCACCACGTCCAGATGTACCTGGATCTGCACACAAAATGTAAAGTGTAGTATGAGTACAACTGACCCCATGTTCTCAATATGTAACAGAACTAACCTTGGGATGCAAGCAGTGACGAGCTCAGAAGGATACAGTTAGAACCAATATAATGACAACACATGTATAATAATGACAATGACAATAAATAACTCGAAGAAATTTCGACAATTAGCTCGTTCATGGTACAGATATTTAGACATGCTTTCAAGTTCACAATTAAAGACCAACACTGATAAGAACATGTCAAGTATACCTAGCATGAGCAATGGTAGATCTATATGCCTATATGTCAAATATGCATGTCAAATATATGATTTCACGGTGATATTCCCAGGTACTCACACTCTCAGGGTACTCAATCTACCTATCTTAAATGCCCACTCATTACATAATCGGTTAGCACTGTACGGGTGCCTGGCATCATATGACCAAGTGCTTATCAAAGACTACGAGGCCTGTTGCGGCGTGTAGCCCGATCCACATAATAATAATAATAATAATAATAATAATAATAATAATAATAATAGTAGTAGTAGTAAAGCCAATATGGCCTGTTGCGGCATGCAGCCCAATCCACAATATCACTCACAACATGGCTCTCAGGCCCACCTCAGTCATCAATATCTCAAGTCTCAAGGGCTCACATATCTCGTACCACTCAGCCCAAACAATGATAACATGTGATGTAAAAATGAATGACAAACATAGACTGAGATAAGATATACAAATGATGAACCATGACTGAGTATATAATTGCAGTTAAAGCAGATAACTCAAAACAACAGACATAACCTCATTAGGTCTCAACTAAATAAGCACATGGCCTAAATATGATTTCTAACATGAATCACAACTCAATTACTTTAGCAAGTAGGGATTTCACGGATAAAACAAGACTTGATATCAATATAGTACAAAAATTCACCCGGATCATGATTTCCATGGTGCACGCCCATACACGCGTCACCCCAACACAACCCAAATAACATGTTTTCTAGGGATATATACCCTCAGTTCCAAGTTTAGAAGTGTTACTTATCTCAAAACGCGCAACTCAATACTCCAAAAAACCTTTCCCATGCGTATCGACCTCAGAACGACTCAGATCTAGTCATAAACAACGTGATATAATTAATACAAACTATATGAATTGATTCAATATGATAAAGCTAAGATCTTTAACCAAAATAAAAAAGTCAATCCAAAAAGTCAACCCCGGGCCCACACTCAGAACTCGACAAAATTCACAAATTCCGAACACCTATCCAACAATGAGTCCAACCATACCAAAATCATCCAATTTCAACCACAAATCGACATTCAAATTTCCAAATCTCACTCTCTAATACATAATCCGAAAATTCCCAAATTTCACCTCAAACACACATAATCTAGGTGTAAAAATCAATGCATATACAATATTTATCAATAAAAGTGATGAATCTTCACTTACCTCTTCAATTATAGTGAAAGATGCTCCAAATATCGCCCTTAGCCGAACTCTACAACTCCAAAAATGAGAAAAATGCCAAACCCTTCATCTTATAAAATCTGTTAGTAAATTCGCACCTACGGCTCACTAAACCGCATCTGCGGTTTCATAGGTGCGGCCAAATCCCGCATCTGCGGTTTCACAGGTGCAGAAAAATTCCGCATCTGCGATCCATCAAGGGCCTTAGACCTTCCGCATCTGCGCATCTGCTTTAGCGGACAAACATCGCACATGGGCTTCCACAAATGCAACTCCTCGTCCGCATCTGAGACCGCGACCTTGCCCAGCTCAACCAACCTTGGGACTAAGTGTCCCAATCCACTCCGAAACATTTTCGAAACCAAACCAACCACCCCAGCAAGTCTCATAATCATAAATGAATATAGAAGAAGCAATAAATGGGAGAACGGGGCTACAATACATAAAATGACAGGCCGGGTCCTTACATTCTCCCCCTCTTAAACAAACATTCATCCTTGAACAGGTCTAGAATCATACCTAGATTCTCAAATAGGTGTGGATATCTGATCCGCATCTCCTGCTCGGTCTCCCTAGTAGCCTCCTCGACTGGCTGTCCTCTCCACTAAACTTTCACTGAAGCTATATTCTTTAATCTCAACTTTCGAACTTACCGATCCAAAATGGCCACCGACTCCACATCATAAGTAAAATCCCCATCTAACATGCTGAAATCCAAAACATGTGATAGATCACCATAATACTTTCGAAGCATAGAAACATGAAACACTAGGTGAACACCCGATAGAGTTGGTGGCAATACAAGCTTGTAGGTCTCATCTCCAATACTCTCAGGTACATCAAAAGGGCTAATATACCGAGGGCTCAACTTGCCCTTCTTCCCGAACCTCTTCACACCCTTCATGGGCGAGACTCTGAGCAATACCCTCTCTCCTACCATATATGCAACATCACGAACCTTTCGATCAACATAACTCTTTTGTCTAGACCGTGCTGTACGAAGCCGGTCCTGATTCAACTTGACTTTCTCCAAGGCATCCTGAACCAGATAAGTGCCCAACAACCTAGGCTCCCCCAGCTCAAACCATCCAATCGGAGATCAACACCACCTTGCATATAAGGTCTCATAAGGAGCCATATGAATGCTCGATTGGTAGCTATTGTTGTAGGCAAACTCTGCAAGCAGTACAAACTGATCCCAAGTACCCCCGAAATCCATAACACAAGTGAGTAGCATATTCTCGAAGATCATAATAGTGCGCTCAGACTATCCCTTCGTCTGAGGGTGGAATGTTGTACTCAACTTAGCCCGTGTGCCCAACTCTCGCTGCACTCCTCTCCAAAACCGCGATATGAACTGCGTGCCTCAATCAGAAATAATGGACATCGGCACACCATAAAGAAGAAAAATCTTGCGGATATAGATCTGAGCCAGCCGCTCTGAAGAATATGTAGTTACAACCAAAATGAAATGTGAGGACTTAGTCAACCAGTCGACAATTACCCAAACTGCATCAAATTTTCAAAGTCTGTAAGAGCCCAACAACAAAGTCCATGGTAACACGCTCCCATTTCCACTCGAGGAACTCAAGTCTATGAAGCAAACCGCTGGCCTCTGATGCTCGTACTTCACCTGCTGACAGTTCAAGCACCGAGCCACACACTCAACTATGTCTTTCTTCATTATTCTCCACCACTAGTATTGTGTAAAATCCTAATATGTCGTGGCGACACCCAGATGAATGGAATAACGCGAACTGTGGACCTCCTCAAGAACCAACTCACGCAATCCATCCATATTGGGCACATAAATTCGACCCTACATCAGTAACACCCCATCATCTAAAAAAGAAACTCCTTAGCATCATTGTGATACACCGTGTCCTTAAGGACAAACAAATGGGGTTTCGTCATACTGACGTGCTTTGATACGCCCATACAAAGAAGACCGAGAAACCACGCAAGCAAGAACATGGATAGGCTCTAAAACATCTAACCTCACGAGCTGAATGGCCAAGACCTGAACATTTGATGCTAGAATCTCTCAGCAACTGGAATATATGCAAGGATACCAATACTCACACCTTCCTGCTCAAGGATTCGACCACCATATAGGTCTTCCCGAGATGATACAAAATGGTGATATCATAGTCTTTTAATCACTCTAACCACCTCCGTTGCCTCAAGTTTAGATCCTATTTCTTAAACAAGTACTACAGACTCCGATGATCTGTGAATACCTCACAATATACGCAGTAGAGACAGTGCCTCCAAATCTTTAATGCATGAACAATGACTGCCAACACTAAATTATGAACGTGGTAGTTCTTCTCATGGACCTTCAGCTATCGTGAAGCATAAGCAATCACCCTACCCTCCTACATCAAGACACACTTGATACCAATCCGCAAAGCTTCACAATAAATTGTATATAAACCCGATGCTAACGGCAAAAATAGAATTGGAGCTATGGTCAAGGCAGTCTTGAGCTTCTGAAAGCTCTCCTCAGACTCATCAGACCACTTTAATGGGGCACCTTTGTGGGTCAATCTAGTCAAAGGTGCAGCAATGGATGAGAAACCCTCCACAAAATGGTGATAATATCCGGCCAAACAAAGAAAACTACGGATCTTAGTAGCTGAAGATAGTCTGGGCCAACTCTGAACTGCCTTAATCTTTTTCGGATCCACCTTAATCTCCTCACTGTACACCACGTGCCCCAAGAACGCCACATAATCAATCCAAAACTCAACATGGAGAATTTTTAAGCGTATGTAGTTACGTGATCATGCCAAAATAAAGGAAAGACTTAGCCTTAACATACCTCAATCTCCTTGATCCTTCAATACTTTCCAAGCAGTCCACAATACAACTCAATCTACAGTATACAACAAGGTCTTTGATTAATGCTAAGAAGGAACTTAATTTGAATCTTCTAAGTTAGTAACTCGTCCATATAAATTTTGGAAGCATCTCCCATATGACATTGAGTTTCTCCAACTCCACACTTCAGCCCCAACAACTATATCAATACAATAAGAACAACATCAATAATAGGGTACAAAATATTTCACTAACAAGTCATCAACATATCACGACGAGCGACAATCTCATATTGAATCCCTTTAGCGCCCTTCAACCGCATTATCATAAATTAGTTAAACTAACAACATGTCCATGATGATACCAAGTACAATCGTAGGACTTCCAACCTCCTATTAATGACCTAATTCACACTCAAACATCGCAACAATCCAACAACAACAACAACAAGTACAACTTTCCATTGTTATGTTATCCTTTATCTTTTTATTCACAATACCAATAACAAGTTCGACATGTATACAATATATTCATAAAAACAATAGCATAAACACGTCATTTTCCAAGGTTTCCAACCATTTAAAGTTCATGGAAACAACCTTTTCAAACCAGTCCATTAAGAACAATACCATCTCAAACTATTTCAAGTCTCCTCTTGCATTATCTTACTCAAATAATGCAACCAACATACAAACCATTTCAAGAACATGTAGTAGAGTATTATATATATCTATACCAGTAGCAACCACTTGAAATTTTAGCCAAACACAACTCACAATAATCGTCAATGACAACACTACCTCAAGAGGTGTTCTTCTTCACTAGAACTAACTTTTGATGTTGAAATATGGTGTAATCACTTTGGAAACACCCTTGAACCTTTCGAATCTGATTATTAGGGTTAGGAGGAGTTTGAGGACGAAGTTGGGTCGAAAGATGAGCAAGAATGGTCGTTAAGCCCTAGCCCCAAAAATAAAAACCAAGAATCTCATCATCACACCTTCACTCATACCTGATCCCTCATCAAATGATGAATCAGACGAGCCATCTGAGCGGCCCTATAAGGAAGACCTCTGTTGTGATGCGACTGACCTCCAGATGAGGTACCACTGAATCTACCTAAAACACATAAGCTCTTGTCCTCCCGCTCCTCGTGCTCCTGCCTGCGAACCGACTCCAAGCGCCTAGCAATCTCGACCACCTGGTCAAACCTAACATTTGTCTCGGCCTCTCAAGCCAAACTGAAGCGTAAGCCATAATTAAGGCGATCAATGAACCTTCTGATCCTCACTCTCTCTGTAGGAACCAATCACACTACATGACGAGCCAGATCTAGGAACCTCATCTCGTATTGAGTCATTGTCATACCCTCCTAGTGTAGCTGCTCAAACTGCCTACGCAACTCCTCTCTACGAGTTTGTGGGACAAAATTCTCTAATAAAAGAATTGAGAACTTATGCCATGTAATTGGTGTAGTGCTGGCTGGCCTGCTCAACTCATAAGCCTGCTACCATCTATAGGTTGCCCCTGCCAGCTGAAATGTAGTGAATGCAACCCCATTGGTCTCCAAGATACCCGCTATGTGAAGGATCCGCTGACACTTGTCTATAAAGTCTTGAGCATCCTCTAACTTTGCCCCACTGAACTCTGGAGGCTTAAGCCTCCCAAATCGCTCTAGTTTCTTATGTTCCTCATCACTCACATAGGGACCAACCTCGGCCCGAGTGGCAGCAACCGGCTGAACTGGCAATACACTAGATGTCTGGAGTCCCTGAGCTAACTGCTCTAGTGTATGGGCAGTGAGAGTATAGGCACCTCCCCGGCCTGTGAAGTGGTTGGTGTAGCCAGAACCGAAATCGCCTGAGCAAGGCTCGTGCATACAGTCAAAATCTGGGCCAAAGCCTCATGAAGGCCTGTGATCACAATGGGAACTTTTGGTGCCTTAGCTGGTCTCACCGGCTCAACAACATCTAGTATCTGCTCCTCAGTTGGACCAACTGGTGGCTCCACAGGTGCTGCTCTAGCTGGTCGTACGTGCCCTCACCATCTGTTAGATAATAGAAGAATAGAAGTTCAGATTTCGGAATCAGCAAATCCACACGACAAAAGTACAAGAAAGTAAAGTTTCCAAATGGTTGGGTACCCTCTCGAAGATAAGTACAGACATCTTCTTACCGATCCCCAAGACTCTACTAAACTTGTTCATGACTCGTGAGATCTAAGCAGCCTAGTACTCTAATACCAACTTGTCACGACCCTAAAATCTCACATGTCATGATAGCACCTAACACACATGCTATGCAAGTTGACAATCACATAACATCTAAACATTTGAATAACAAATGGTTTAATAAACGCAAGAGCGAAAATAACATAATTCTCTGATAAAGATAACTGAAACATTACTACAACCATCCTAAAACATGATGTCAACGAGTACATGAGCACTACTAGATATCAACATAAATCAAAACTCTAGTACCAATGTCTGAGTAATAAGATAGTACTGAAGAAGATAAAAGGAAAGGGAGTCAAGGTTTGCGGACATCATAGCAGCTACCTCGAAGTCTCCAAGCAGGTACTAGCACAGATCTAGAAATCGCCACGTCTAGATGTACCTAGATCTGCACCCGAATTGCAGAGTGTAGTATGAGTACAACCGACCCCATGTACTCAATAAGTAACAGAACTAACCTTGGGCCGAAAGTAGTGACGAGCTTAGAAGGATATGGTCAGAACCAATATAATGACAACACAGGTATAATAATAACAATGACAATAAATAACTCGAAGAAATTTCCATAGTCAGCTCGTTCATGGTATATAAATTTAGACATGCTTTCAAGTTCACAATTAAAGACCAACACTGATAAGAACATGTCAAGTATACCTAGCATGAGGAATAGTACATCTATATGCCTACATGTCAAATATACATGTCAATCACGGTGATATTCCTAGGTACTCACAATCTCAGAGTACTCAATCTGCCTAATCTCAAAAGCCCACTCATCACACACACAATCACTCAGCACTGTACGAGTGCCTAACATCAATGCCCTTCACCAAAGCACGTGTATATATCACTGTGCCTGCACTCACTGCTGGTATGTCAGACTCCAGAGAGGCGGATCCCGCCCAAGCGCTAATCAAAGCCTATAAGGCCCGTTGTGGAGTGCAGCCTGATCTACATAATATTAATAATAGTAAAGCCAATATGGCCTGCTGCGGCATGCAGCCCGATCCACAATATACTCACAAGACGACTCTCAGGCCCACCTCAGTTATCATTCTCTCAAGTCTCAGGGGCTCACTAATCTCGTACCACTCAGCCCAAATAATGATAACATGTGATATAACAATGAATGATAAACAAACACTAAGATATGACATGCAAATAACGAACCATGACTGAGTATATAATTGCAGTTAAAGCAAATAACTCAAAATAACAGAAATAACCTCATAAGGTCTCAACTGAATAATCACATATCCTAAACATGATTTCTAACATGAATCACAACTCAATTATTGTAGCAAGTAGGGATTTCACGGATAAAACAAGTCTTGAAATCAACACAGTATAAAAATCAACCCGGATCATGATTTTCACGGTGCATGTCCACACACCCATCACCTAGCATGTGCGTCACCTCAACACAACCCAAATAACATGTTTTTCATGGATATATACCCTCAGTTCCTGGTTTAGAAGTGTTACTTACCTTGAAATGCGCAACTCAATACTCCAAAAAATCCTTTCCACGTGTATCGACCTCCGAACGACTTGAATTTAGTCATAAACAACTTAATATAATCAATACAAGCTATAGGAATCAGTTCCATATTATAAAACTACGATCTTTAACCAAAATCAAAAAGTCAACCCAAAACGTCAACCCCGAGCTCACACCTCACAATCCGACAAAATTCACAAATTTCGAACACCCATTCGACAATGAGTCCAAACATACCAAAATCATCCAATTCCAACCACAAACCGACCCTCAGATCCCCAAATCTTATTCTCCAATACATAGCCAAACAATCCCAAATCGCACCTCAAGCACACAGAATCTAGGTGTACAAGTCAATGGGTAAACAATATTTATCAATAAAAGTGATGAATCTTCACTTACCTCTTCCATTATAGTGAAAGATTCTCCAAACATTGCCCTTAGCCGAACTCAACAACTCCAAAAATGAGAAAAATGCCAAATCCTTCGACTTATAAAATCTGTCAGTGAATTCGCACCTCCGGCTAACTTAACCACATCTGCGGTTCTGCAGGTGCGGCCAAATCCCGCATCTTCGATCCATCAGTGGCCTCCGACCTTTCGCCGACCTTCCGCATCTGCGGACCATGCTACATAACTGCGCGTCTGCTTCTGCGGACAAACATCACACCTGCGCTTCCGCAAATGTGACTCCCCATCCGCTTCTGCGACAACGACCTTGCCCAGCTCAACTTTTCTTCAATGGAAAAACAATACATATGCGGGCTCGCAGATGCGGCATATTCCTCGCACCCGTGACCTATCAGTAGCCCAGCCAAACACACACCTGCGATTCATTGTCCACATCTGCTGGAACTAAAATCCGAGCCTGGTATCAAGAAAGTCAACTCTCGGTCAAACCTCTCAATCTTCCAAACCTTCAACTTTCCAACTTTCGCCAAAAAGCCTCAAACCAACCTGGACCTCCACATCAATTTTCGGATATACGCCTAAGTCCAAAATCACCAAATGAAGCTTTTGAAACTATCAAAACTCCACTCCGGGGTCATCTACACAAAAATCAAACTCCGATTAACTATAACAACTTAAGCCTCCAACCTTGGGACTAAATGTCCCAATCCACTCCGAAACTTTCCCGAAACCAAACCAACCACACTGGTAAGTCTCATAATCACAAATGAACATAGATGAAGCGACAAATGGGGGAACGAGGCTACAATACACAAAACGACCGTCAAGGTCATTATAATAAATAACTCAATAAAATTAAACAGAGTGACTAAAATTTATTCCAAGTAATAAAGCTCCAATTTTTATCAAATAGAAAACTGTCAACAAAAATGTAAAGCCGGGCCTGCACCCCGGAACTCGACAAAAGTCATAAGTCTGGATCTGTTACAACCCATGTTTTCGTACGTACGAGTCATCATAAGTCAATTGATGTAAGCTCAGAAATGAAATCATATTTGAAAAGTTTACATGGTAAGTTAATCATATTACCTCGGAGGTTACAAATATGGAATATCATGAACAACAAGTACAAAG
>AWOL01S0076164.1:5110-20191 GCA_000715115.1 Nicotiana otophora | reverse complement strand
CATACCTACGCGAATGCGAACAATCTTCAACACAAAGCTACGCGATCTCTTCTCGCCAATTGCAGAAGTGAATAAGAAACAGCCCAGCTCCATTTTCCTTTTATGAGATCGCATCAACTGATCCGTGATCACGATGAACAATCCACGCACCAGAATGCTAGAACACACCAGCAAGGCCAAAATAGAGGAAAATAGTCCGAACACAATCCGAAACATGTCTGAGCCTCTCGGGACCCCGTTCGAATATATCAACAAGTCCAACAACATAACATAGACCTACTCGAGGCCTAAAAACACATAAAACAACATCAAAACGATGAATCACACCTCAATTCGGATTCAATGAACTTTGAAACTTCAACTTCCACAACCGATGTCGAAACCTATCAAATAACGTCCAATTGACCTCAACTTTTGCACACAAGTCACATTTGACATTACGGACCTGTTCCAACTTCTAGAATCAGAATTTGATGCCAATATCAAAAAGTCTCCTCTCAGTCAAACTTTTCAAAATTCCAACTTTCGCCATTTCAAGCCAAATTCTACTACATACCTCCAAATCACAATCTGAACGCGCTCCTAAGTCCAAAATCACCCAACGGACCTACCGAAACCATCAAAACTCCGATCCGGGTTCAAATTTACTAAAAGTCAAACTTGGTCAACTCTCCCAATTTAAAGCTTCAATAATGAAATCCATTATTCTAATTCGATTCCGAAATACCTGAAAATCAAAACCGACGATTCACACAAGTAAAACTACATCATATAGAGTTACTCACGCCCGTAAACTAACAAGCGAAATACAAATGCTCAAAATGACCTGTTGGGTCATTACAATAACCCCACATCATCACATATCATCCCTGACAATAGCCACCATTATCTCTCCTATAGCAACCTTTATCACTCCTATAATAGCCTCCCTTATTCCTCCGCCCTGAAAATATCAGTAGCCACCCTTATCGCTCCATTTAAAAGTCACCCTTATACCCATACAATATTAACAGTGGAATGCAACCCTTATGTCCTCATAATGTAACGACCTGACAGGTTGTTTCGAGAGTTATAGCCCTGATCCCCTATTAACTGCTTCTCCCATATCTATTTTCTGCTATTGTGACTTGCTGGGAGGTTTCGTTTTAGTTTTTGGAGTGTTTTGGGACACTTAGTCCCTAAACGGAAGCTTAAGCCTTAGGATTTGGACCGCAGTCGGAACTATATGAAGATGACTCCGGAATGGAGTTCTGTCAGTTTCGTTAACTCTGTTAGGTGATTTTGGACTTAGGGACGTGTCAGGATTGTGTTTTGGAAGTCTGTAGCTCATTTAGGCTTGAAATGGCGAAAGTCGAAGTTTTGAAGATTTTGACCGGTAGTAGAAATTTTTATATCGGGGTCGGATCCTAATTCCGGAAGTTGAAGTAGGTCCGTAGGGTTGAATATGACCTATGTACAAAATTTGGGGTCAATCGTACGGGGTTTGGTTGGTTTCGGCATCGGATGTCGAATTTTGAAGTTTCAAGTTCTTTAAGTTTGAATCGGAGGATGATAAGTGATTTTNGAATACATCAACAAGTCCAACAACATAACATAGACCTACTCGAGGCCTAAAAACACATAAAACAACATCAAAACGATGAATCACACCTCAATTCGGATTCAATGAACTTTGAAACTTCAACTTTCACAACCGATGTCGAAACCTATCAAATCACGTCCAATTGACCTCAACTTTTGCACACAAGTCACATTTGACATTACGGACCTGTTCCAACTTCTAGAATCAGAATTTGATGCCAATATCAAAAAGTCTCTTCTCAGTCAAACTTTTCAAAATTCCAACTTTCGCCATTTCAAGCTAAATTCTACTACATACCTCCAAATCACAATCTGAACGCGCTCCTAAGTCCAAAATCACCCAACGGACCTACCGAAACCATCAAAACTCCGATCCGGGTTCAAATTTACTAAAAGTCAAACTTGGTCAACTCTCCCAATTTAAAGCTTCAATAATGAAATCCATTATTCTAATTCGATTCCGAAATACCTGAAAATCAAAACCGACGATTCACACAAGTAAAACTACATCATATAGAGTTACTCACGCCCGTAAACTAACAAGCGAAATACAAATGCTCAAAATGACCTGTTGGGTCATTACAATAACCCCACATCATCACATATCATCCCTGACAATAGCCACCATTATCTCTCCTATAGCAACCTTTATCACTCCTATAATAGCCTCCCTTATTCCTCCGCCCTGAAAATATCAGTAGCCACCCTTATCGCTCCATTTAAAAGTCACCCTTATACCCATACAATATTAACAGTGGAATGCAACCCTTATGTCCTCATAATGTAACGACCTGACAGGTTGTTTCGAGAGTTATAGCCCTGATCCCCTATTAACTGCTTCTCCCATATCTATTTTCTGCTATTGTGACTTGCTGGGAGGTTTCGTTTTAGTTTTTGGAGTGTTTTGGGACACTTAGTCCCTAAACGGAAGCTTAAGCCTTAGGATTTGGACCGCAGTCGGAACTATATGAAGATGACTCCGGAATGGAGTTCTGTCAGTTTCGTTAACTCTGTTAGGTGATTTTGGACTTAGGGACGTGTCAGGATTGTGTTTTGGAAGTCTGTAGCTCATTTAGGCTTGAAATGGCGAAAGTCGAAGTTTTGAAGATTTTGACCGGTAGTAGAAATTTTTATATCGGGGTCGGATCCTAATTCCGGAAGTTGAAGTAGGTCCGTAGGGTTGAATATGACCTATGTACAAAATTTGGGGTCAATCGTACGGGGTTTGGTTGGTTTCGGCATCGGATGTCGAATTTTGAAGTTTCAAGTTCTTTAAGTTTGAATCGGAGGATGATAAGTGATTTTTGTGTTGTTTGATGTGGTTTGAGGGCTCGACTAAGTCCGTATGGTGTTTTTGGACTGGTTGGTATGTTTGGTTGAGGTCCTGGGGGCCTCGGGTGTGTTTCGAATACTTAACAGATTGAGTTTGGGACTTATGCAATTGCTGAAGCTGTTGCACCTGGTGTAATCGCACATGCGCACTTTGGGCCGCAGAAGCAGCCATGGAGCCACAGAAGCAGTTTAGGCTCTGTCAAGATAGGGCCGCACCACAGAAGCGGAAGAGGAGCGCAAGTGCGGGCCCGTAGATGCGGCCCTTGTTCGCAGATGCGGACCCAATCCCCCTTAAGTGCTTTTCGCACCTGCGCTGGTATTTCGCAGGTGTGGTACCGCAGATGTGGTTGAAGTCTCGCAGAAGCGAGATCTCTGGCAGAAAAAAGGCTAAGTGTGAGGGTTTTATTTCATTTTTTATTTTTTGACTTGAGAGCTCGGATTTGGCGATTTTTTGAGGGATTTTCAGAGGAAGCTTTGCAGTAATGATTCCTAACTCGTTTTTGGTTGTAGTCTATTAATCTATAGTTGTCTTCTCCATTTAATTTCGGATTTGGGGTTGAAAATTTGGGGAAAAGTTGAGAAAAGTTCTTAGGCCGAATTTTGGGATTTTGATCGAGATTTTGGTATCAGATTTGAGTGATTTTGGTATAAGTAAACTCATGAGTGAATGGGTGTTCATATTTTATGACTTTTATTCAATTTCGAGACGTGGGCCCGGGGAGTTTTTGGGGCAATTTTCTAATTTCTTGCTTTAGCTTTGATTTCATTAATTAAATTAATTTCTTATAGTTGTATGTATGGTTTGTAATTGATTTTGGTTAGATTTGGGCCATTCGGAGCCGGATATTCGTGGAAAAGGCATTGTTACCGATTGATTGAGCTTGGTTCGAGGTAAGTGGCTTGCCTAACCTTATATGGGGGAAATCCCCTTAGGATTTGGTATTGTTATGATATGTGAGCGCCGTGTACGTGAGGTGACGAGTGCGTACACGGGCTATTTGTGGAAAAAACTGATTTTCTTTACCGAGTAATAGCATGTTTTCATCTTATCTGAGTATACTAGCATGTGTATCTATCCTGTTAGCCTAGAATAGCATGTCTACGTGTCCTAACTGCCTATTTAAACTCTTTGCAGCATGTTTAATAAATCCCGCTTCTTTCTTGACTTGTACTTAGTCTAAATTATAGGTTTCTTGTTGTAAATATTATATCTATTTGTTTGAGCTACGTATTTACTTTGGGACTACGGGACGGTATCCCGGGAGATCCCCCTGCATATTTGCTTTTGAGACTATGAGGCGGTTCCTCGGGAGATCTCCCTGCACATTTACTTTTGAGACTACGAGGCGGTACCTCAGGAGATCTCCTTGAACTTTTATTTTGGGACTACGAGACGGTATCTCAGGAGATCTCCTATTGTTTATCCCTATGTTCTGCGTTGCTACTTTGCTATGTTATCTTTGTTTAAATTTCAGCCTCTTATTATATTGTTATACTCTCCTGCTTATTTACTATATACCAGTAGGGCCTTGACCTGACCTCGTCACTACTCGACTGAGGTTAGGCTTGGCACTTACTGGGTACCGCTGTGGTTTACTCACGCCCTTTCCTGCACATATTTTTTGTGTGCAGATCCAGGTTTCTTTTACCAGCCTCATCCTTAGTTGTAGTCGTTGCTATTTTCGAAGAACTTCAAGGTACATCTGCCAGCGCCCACAGATCCTCAGAGTCCCCTTCTACCCCCCTATGTTGATTCTTCTCTTATTTCTATAGATACTGATGATAGAATAGTTAGAACTTCTTAGAAGCTTGTGACTTACGGTGTTCCAGGTATTGGGAGTGTCATGTATATTTCGAGAGTTGATTATTGTATATGTCGAGTGGCATCTCAATTGCTTATTAAAATATCTGTTACTGTTAGTTGTTAATTTTATGTTTTTCATTTCATTTCCGCAAGTGTTATGCTTACCTAGTCGTAGAGACTAGGTGCCGTCACAACAATTCACGGAGGGAGAATTTGGGTCGTGACACATAATAATAACTCAAATCACACAACAATTCACACGGAACATTATAACGACAACACAACCCAATAATTTCATATCACAAATAGCATAAGGCTTCACACAACGTATATAACACCTCAAAAACAACAACAAAGATGGAAAAGTAACTCAACATAGGACAATGCCTTCTTAAATCCAAATTTTGATAAATATATTAACGCCTCAATTTAAACTTATTTACTAATTATTTGCAGATGAAAAATCCATAATGAAATTAATTCCAAGAAATATCAAATCAACAAACACACGGAATTCACATAAAAATCCAAGTGGCCATCACCCCAAATTATCATATAAAATACAAACTTGACAAACAAGGAATGAGGTATAGAAAATCAAGGATTTATTAAGTTCCAACAATTTTTCAATTTAATACATAAGGGTGTCTACGAATTTTAACCGATATAATTTGCAAATATAAACTAAGTACGTACTCGTTATCTCGCGTACACGGATTTCAATTATACAATCTTTACATAAGAATCAATGCCTAAGGGGTAATTCCCCCACTTAAGGTTAAGCAAGATACTTACCTTTTTTAAGTTATGTCGATATCCAAAATAGCCTTCTTGCTTGAATTGACCTACGGACACCTCAAATCTATCCAAATTAATTTATAACTTCATTAAAATTCATCGGAACCCGACAGAATTTTTACGAAATCTGAACACCCATTCTGATACGAGTTCAACCATTCCAATTTTATTAAATTCCGATAACGAATCGATCTCCAAATCCTCAATTTAAGGTATAGAAAATTCTACCATTTTCAACCCAATTCACTAATTTCATGATAAAAACAATAATAGATGCATGTATTTTAACCAAAATCGAGTTAGGAATTCTTACCCCAATGCTTTCCTTGAAAAACCCTCGAAATATCGCCTCACCCGAGCTTTCTTCGTCCAAAAATGGAAGAATGAGACGAAGTCTTATTTTGGACTTTATTCTACTGCCCAGGGGTTTGTTCTTCGCGTTCGGGACCTTCCCCTCGCGTTCGCGATGAACAAATCCTTCCACAGCCATTTCCAAACTCCTCTCAGACATCCTCTAGTACAATGGTCATAACTTTTTGTACAAAACTCCAAATGACAAATGGTTTAACTTTTTAAAAACTAGAAATCAAGGTCTATAACATTAATATCTTTCTCATCTCCAAATTCCTTATAGATTTTGATGTATAAGCTTCCAAAGTCATCCCTGTGTAGCAGAAATTTCTTTTTCGCGATTTCTAAACTCTTCCTGGAGAGCCTATAGTATATCTACCATAACGTTTTGTACACAACTCCAATTCCAAACGGTTTACATTTCTGAAAACTAGACACAATGGGATACAACTTCCATTTTTGGATCATCTCCAAATTCCTTATACATTGCAAGATATAAGCTTCCGAAGTCGGGTGATGGACAGCAAGAATTCCTTCTTCGCAAACGCGAAGAACAAAATCCCAGAAGCCAAATCCTTCTTTGCAAACACAAGAGGAACCTCGCGAATGCGAAGAAGAACACCAGACATCAGAAAACCAGCATCCAAACTAGCCCAAAATGATCCGATAACACACGAAACACACCTGAAACACACCCGAGGCCCTTGCGATCTTAACCATATATAGCAACAAGTCCTAAAGCACGATAAGAACTTAGTCGAGGTCTCAAATCAAATCAAACAACACCGAAACTACGAATCGCACCTCGAATCAAACTTATGAGTTTATGAAATTTTCAAATTCTATAATTTGTGCCGAAACATATCAAATCAATCCGGAATGACTTCAAATTTTGTACACAAGTCAAAAATGACATAATGGAGTTGTTCCAATTTCCGAAATTGAATTTCGACCCCGATATCTATAAAGTCAACTCCCGGTCAAACTTTTTAAAAATCTTTCATTGTCCAACTTTTGCCACAATGCGTCGAATTGTCCTACGGACTTCCAAATCCGGACATACGCCTAAGTCCAAAATCACCATACGAAGCTATTGACACCATGAAAATCACATTACGGGGTCGTTTGCTCAAAAGTCAAACTCCGGTCAACTCTTTTCATTTAAGCTTCAAAAATAAGGATTGTTCCTCTAATTAAATTTTGAATCTACCGAAAACCAAACTCGACCACACTCGCGGTTCATAATACATATTACGAAGTTGCTCGAGACCTTAAGTCACTGAACGGAACATAAATTCTCAAAATGAAAAGTCGGGTCGTCACACTTGAGTAGCCTCACTTTATGCATTATGACTTGTACGAATAGTCGGAATTGAATTTCGGGAAGTTCGGATTTGTTTCAGAAGGAAAATTCTCAATTCGGAAGCTTTAAGTTGGAAGAGTTGACTAAGGTTTTATTTTGAGTAAACGACCTCAGAATTGGGATTTAAAGGTTTCAATATGTTCGTATAATGATTTTAGACTTGGGTCGTATGTTCAGTTGTGTATCGGGTGGTTCGGGAGCATTTCGGCACTTAATATGGAAAGTTGGCATTTTGAAGGTTTTAGAATTTTTTAAGTTTGGTTTGAAATAGACTTTGGTGTTATCGATGTCTGTTTGGGGTTCCAAGCCTTGGAATAGGTTCGTATCATGATTTGTGACTTGTGCGTAAAGCTTGGCATCATTCTGGAATGTTTATATATGAATCAGACGCGTTTGGCGAAGTTTGAATGTTTGAAATTTTGAAATTTTTCCTAAGTTTGACCAAGGTTTGAATTTAAGGCTGTCGGGTTCAGATTTTGGGTTCGGGACTTGTAATAGGTCTGTTTCATCATTTGGCACTTGCCTAAACAATTTGGTATCATTTGGAGTTGATTTGATGTGGTTCGGCCGATTGGTTGCAATTCTAGAACTTCTTGAAGTTAATTGTGATTTTTATACGTTTGGGCGTCCGATTCGTGATTCTAGAGGTTATTTTGTTGTTTTGATAGCGCGAGCAATTTCGCGTTATGTTTTTAGACTTATGTGGATATTTGGTTTGGAGCCCTGAGGGCTCGAATGAGTTTTGGAAGCCTTCCGGAGGAGTTGGTAGAGGTTCAGCTGGTTCTGGTGCACTATTCTCGCATCTGCGAGGTATTTATCGCATTTGCGACAGCTGCAGTTGCGAGATCATTCTTGCTTTTGCAAAGATGGGCTGGGACAGGGGAGTTCGCATTTGCGAACAAACTGTCGCCTTTGCGAAGTCACTGAGCTCGCATTTGCGAGACTTTGGTCGCATTTGCGATGCCAAATTCGCATTTGCGACCACTGCATTTGCAAGCCTCTTGTCGCAAATGCGACATCTGAGGTTGTTATTAAGACTTCATTTCAGGTCTTAGCCCATTTCTCTCACATTTTCATTTTGTTTGGCGATATTTGGAGCTCTCGGAGGCAAGCTTTTCATCATCTATTATAAGGTAAGTAATTCCCATATATTGTAAATTAATTACATGGATTCCATAAGGATTTAACATGGAAATTGTGGAACATTATGGGATTTTTGAAGAAAAACCTAAAAATCATATTTTGGATTTTGACCACGAAATTGGACATGAAATTAGGAATAAATTATATATATATGAGTTCGTGGTGTTATGGGTGACATTTATCTTCGAAAATATTTAGAATCCGGGCACGTGGGTCCAAGGGTTAACTTTGTTGACTTTTTGAACGGCGTTATGAATTGTTATAAATTGATTAATTATGAGTATTAGAGTATAATGTTATTGGTTTGCACGTTATTTGACCAGTGTTGGATCGATGGGCATCGGTTTGAGGTGTTAGAGAGGCGTTGGAGTCGGTTATGGAACTTTAGAGCGAGGTAAGTCTCATGTCTAACCTTGTGAGGGGAATTTACCTCCGTAGGTGTTATTCTTGTTATATGCTACATGTTGTGGGAGCTGCGCACATATGAGGCGATGAGTGTCCGTGCGTATGCTAGAATTCCTGGTTATGTCCGGGTAGTCTTAGGTTCATACCATGCTTTAATTATACTATTTGAGTTATCCTTGTATGTTTAATTCCTTTATTTCGCGTTACGACCTGAGACTAGGCTTACGTAGAGTGATGGACTCGCTACTGTAGAGGTTTGACGAGCTACTTGATTAGTTGTGGAATAATTGTGCTGTCCCCTACGAATTTCTCTCGCGTTGTGAGTTTTCATTGAAAAGCTTCTTTAAATTTCATAACTCACACGTATATTCGTGAGTGGGGTCAAGGACCCGTTAGAGCTTCTTTATTCTAATGGGATCGGACCGTTCGCCTCGGCAGGATTATGTACCACATTATTATGTTGATCGAGTCATTCCCCTCGGCAGGATTATGTACCACATCTTATGGGATTGGGCCATTCGCCTCGGCAGTATCATATTCTTATGGGATCTGTCTGTTCTACTCGGCAGTATCATATTCTTATGGGATCGGGCCGTTCGCCTCGGCAGTATCATATTCTTATAGGATCGAGCCATTCGCCTCAGCAGTATCATATTCTTATAAGATCGGGATGTTCGCATCGGCAGCATCATATTCTTTTAGGATCGGGCCGTTCGCCTCGGCAGTATCAAATTCTTATGGGATCAGGTCGTTTGCCTCGGTAGTATCATGTATATATTCTTATGGGATCGGACCATTTATCTCAGCATTTCTATAAAATACTCTTATGGGATCGAGCCGTTCGCCTCGGTAACTTCATGAAACACTCTTATGGGATTGGGTCATTCGCCTTGGTAGTCTCGTGCGTAATATTTGACAAGAAGCCAGTGTATCCGTGAGTTTCCTAATTTGAATTGTGACGACATATCTGGTGGGGACTGTTTTATATATATACCCCGATTGAGGAGGTAACTGTTAAATGGAGAGCTTGAGTTTACTGTTCAAAGGAGGATCGCACCATGTACCTATACTTGTTTACACTGTTTATTTACCATGCCTCATACTTGTTTATTTTTTATTGTACTTTATTTATTGGACCACTAGTAAGTGTCGATGTCGATCCCTCGTCACTACTTCTCCGGGGTTAGGCTAGATATTTACTGGGTACGCGTTGATTTACGTACTCATGCTACACTTCTGCACTTATTTTGCACGTATAAATATTCCCGGTAGTCTTTTGGCGCAAAAGCGCGGCTATTGCGGGGACTTTACAGTGAGTTGCATCCCATGTTACGATCTGCAGCATACAGAGTCTCAATCAGAATTATTTACATTTTTCCTGTCTAACTTTTATTTCAGACAGATGTTGTATTATTATTGTACCTTCTAGTAGATGCTCATGCACTTGTGACACCGGGTTTTGGGGGTGTTCTAGAATTTGTTTGTGGATTGTTTACATTGTTACACTTTTACTCACTATTTCAATTAAATTGTACGTAACTATGATTTATTTTAATGCACTCACCTCTCTATCTAAATAAGATTCATGATTTTAAAAATAATAAAAATGAATAGTTAAGTGTTGGCTTGCCTAATGGCGACGTTGGGCGCCATCACGACTTATAGTGGATTTTGGGTCATGACAGCTTGGTATCAGAGCGTTAGGTTCACTTAGGTCTCACGATTCATGAGAAAGTCTAGTAGAGTCTTGTGGATTGGTAAGGAGACGTCTGTACTTATCTTTGAGGGGCTGCTAGGCTGTTAGGAGCACTTCCCTTCTTAATTCCTCGTCGTGTGTTTTGATTTAATTGGGGCTTATGCCTTCATTTCCTTTCTACTCATTCTTATATGGTGTTGGGCGTTTGTTATCAATTGGGCATCGAGGAGTTGTAAAGGTACCGCAGATATGGTGCAGGATGTTTCTCCCTACGTATACGAGTGGGCTATTATCATCGCCTTGTGGAGGGGTGTTCTGTCATTTCAGCCTAGTGTTGATGTTGCCTACAGTCGAGATTTGATATTTTTGAATTTGGTGGAA
This sequence comes from Nicotiana otophora, assembly GCA_000715115.1. NCBI lineage: Eukaryota > Viridiplantae > Streptophyta > Magnoliopsida > Solanales > Solanaceae > Nicotiana > Nicotiana otophora. The sequence continues at coordinate 9,337 of AWOL01S0076164.1, read as the reverse complement.
TTCTTGTTAATATTTTGGTGTCGTCGTCCTTGATTAAATACATTGAGGCTTATCGGCATGTTGATCTTCATTTGGCTGCCTCTGGGCACGGTGTTGTGAGATGGAACCGAAGAGGAAGTTATCAGAGAGGGTTGTGCATTGTAACTTCAGGATCGAGCTGGCATTTCCAGTGTTGATGGTTAGAGGGAGATGATATCTGAGGTAGTTTCTATGCTTGGGAATTTTGAATGTGACGAGAAGGGCTTGATTGGAATATAGTAAAAATTAAAGTATTCGATCATGGTCTTGGGTGAGTTACGACTTCAAGTTTCAAACACGTTGTTGGACCTTCGGGTGATCTTAATGGATGAAGGGATTCTTACGGATGGCGGATCAGTGTGGACCCAGGGAAGTCAGTTGATTTCATGATGGATGTAACTATAGAAATGACGTTGGAGGAGGTAAATATGATGTGACGTAGGTGGGCTATCTCGTGTGAGTAGGTTGACGGTTGTGTGGTTTTGATGAAGTCCCTATTTAGAGTTCTACTTTCTACCCAACATGGGATGAATGTACTGCGAGGTGAGCTTGTATCACTTGAAAAAGATGGTACGACGGTTAAGAGGTCGAGTGTACGATTGTGGGGGATAATTGGAGATGTGTTATGATTAGTCCAACAAGAACTTATGAGAAATTTGGTTGAGCAACAGTGTGGGGGCATGGTAACTGGGAAGAAGAGGTCATCGCGTGGTCTCGATCTATGTGGTTATAGCGTAAAGCTAAGTGGGGGAGCCCACCATCTACAAGTGAGTCACGTGGTCGTGTGCCTGTGTAGTTCTGGTTATCGATGCATTGGTGGATTATTTATGACCAAGAGGACGAGGAATTTTGGACAAGGACGTTTGACATATATGTGTTACATTTCGCCTTATTGATTCGTGTGCATGTGCTAGGGATGACTCAGATATTATGCTTCTGTGGATGTGATGGTCAAGGAAAAGGATTCATCCTGTTGCTTCATGGCAGTGCTCATGTTCTAAAGGAACACTAGTTATTTGGTTAAATAATCGAGATTGGATTAGAGTGGGCGACTCTCAATAATGGTCCTAGTGGATTCAAGATTTAAGGTGTGGTGCTTAAAGATTTTTGGGTTCGTTATGTGGTTGAAGACTGGGTTTTGCAGCAGAGTGTGAAAGGTACTTGGAATATTCTAATGTTATCATTGGGTCTGCGGTGCAGTGTTAGAGAAGTGGGAGAAACAACTTCAGATTCGCAGAAGATCTAATTAGCGCAGGTGCATCAGTTGAAGATACTATAGAGTACACGAGGAGGGTACGAAATGGCTTATGGGTATTGAAACAACGATGTCTCGCAATTTGTGTCACTCGGGATGAGTGCTGATTGGGATCCATTATATGATTTAATAGAGGTATTGATTCTGAAGGCAAGTCAAGGAGAAATCGGAAGAAGGTGAGTCAACCTAGTAGTGGTTTGGATAGGCATGATTAAGGAAATGGTCAGTTCCTTCGGTATGGTAAGACTGTACATATGATTTGTGGTTGTACGTGCAGTATTGGCAACCTCCGTGATTTGATTGATTTGGAGGTATTTGATTCTGATGGTTCTGTTATATGTAAATGGATTTCGGAAGAGTTATGGCAGTTTAGACTACAACTTGAGGTTTGATTTTCTGCGATTATGGGAATTTGGTTGTGTTGCAATTGTTCTTCTCAAATAAGTGGAGTGAAGGGGGTTCAAGCCGATGAAGTGTTTATTCTACTTGTGGTTTAGGGGATTTTGATGCAATTCTTGGACTCTAGCGTAGCGGCATGATAGGTGCAGTGAGCGGTATGGAGATTGGAAGTTGAGGATCAAGGTTGCGGTTCGGTTTTGATAAGAATGTCACAAGCTCATAGGAGCGGGGGAAGATTTAAGATGTTCAGAGTACGTTGGCATTATTTTCGGGCAGTCTGAGGATGGTCTGTTTTGTGGAAGAAGTGTTGGGTATTGAAATGCGGATGCTTGACTAGCACTATAGAAATATCATGGTCGATGGCCCTTAATGTTCAGATTTTACTACCTGGTGTGGAAGGTTGTGGGAGTATATCCCACGGGAAGATCATATAAGTGTGATGTGTTAGTCATTTGAATGTTAGAGATTGAAATTAGGTATGGACATTTTGGTGTTGTCACCAACGGGGGAGGTTATGCCTGAGAGGTGCTCTATTCCTTTGGTTGTGGTCCTGTGTAGCTTGTCGTTATTGTCGCCCCTCGTTTTCTCTCGAAAGCGAGCTTCGACGTGTGACAACTCTTTTAAAGTGGGTATTAAAAGAGAAAAGTCACCACCTAACGATTTTTAAGGTGCGTTAGGGCACCTATTTGCAAATAACTCTGATTTAACTAGTTTGTGTCACCAAAGATCGGGTAAGGGCTCAAATTACCTCAAAGAGAAGGGATTAGGCACTCTTCGAGGTCCACAACTGTGGTTCCCGGCCGAATTTTACATTATGTGGATTAGGTAATTAAGCTAGGTGATCAAATAAGCAAAGAAGGATATAGGAGTTAAAAACTCTTATTGTAACAGATAAGAATAAATGCTCAGTACAAATCGTATCCTATGCGTGCACTACCCATTTCATGCTGATGGTCTAGGAGGCTTTAGACCTACTATTAGGTGGTTCTAGACTCAGCTTAGGTTGCTCAAAATGATAAAACTAGGCGACATCCAAAACAGATAGGACTTCACATAAAGATAATTAAAGGCCCAAGTTAGCCTCCACACGTAACAACAAATACACGCGAGCAGATTAGGCAGTACATAGTTTAGAGGGTTAAGATGCATTAGAATTGTTAAATCCTATAGGCATAACTTCTAGGCGATTCTGATTTCCAGGACTGTACAAGCAACGTATAGGTAGGTTAGAGCATCGCAAGTCCCATAGGCATGATTTCTAATTATTTATGCGATGAGGCAGTGAAGCGATACAAGTTACCAGATTACTAGTGCTGATTTATAAGCATGCTTCTTAGGTAGAGGTCAATGTCCTATAGGCATGGTTTCTAACAGTTAAAATATATTTTATATAATTACCCCTACAAGCATGTCGTCTAAGTATGATAATAACAAAGTGACTGATTTATTGATTATAATCCTATAGTCATGATATCTAAAGTGACAATGCGCTAAAAGAAATAGAAATAGTTGATTTAGCGATTAATTGAAAATCTATAGACATGGTATCTAGATGGGCAGTAACAAACATGTGTTATTCATCCTATAGACATGTTGTCTAAGTGTTGAATAGTAGACATGGAAATAGTGTAGCAATTACTTGAGTCGACATATTTTGACAAGTGAAGTGAAGTGTGTGCGTGATTTCTATAGTCGTGATTTCTATTGATGTGCAGAAATAAAGCAAGTTATACAAAATAGCACATAAAGCACGAAGTCCCTATAGGCATGTTTTCTACCCTTTTATGCAAATATTAGAATACCCAGCTCGGCATACGAGACAAAGTCATGCCTGCAGTCCAAATTCTAAAGGGGTTCAACATGGCATGTGAAACCACTAAGGGGGAGATAACGTTACCGGTCAATATCACCGGAACCATACGAGAGGCCAAGTTTTATGTGATCGAAGGAGACATGAGGTACAACGCCTTCTCGGAAGGCCGTGGATCAACAACATGAGGGCAAAGCCCTCAACTATTCACCAAGTGTTAAACTTCCCAACTCTGAAAGGGATTAAGATAGTCTACGGGGAACAACCGGCCGCAAAAGAGATGTTTGCAGTCGAAGAAGTGATTCCAATATCAATACTCATAACATCAAAAGAACCAAATTCGGGCGCAAGCCAAGAGGCCAAATGGCAGTCGCCGACACCGGCCACGACCCAATCGGATGAGCAGGGACTTATGAAGATGATGATTACGGGATCCCTCAATCTTTTATAATCCCCGATGACTTCGACGCAACCAAATCAACGGTCGAAGAGCTGGAACAGGTTATATTTGTCGAGCATCTGCCCGATCGAAAGGTATATCTGCGCATGGGGTTAACTCCTGAGCTCAGGAAAAAACTTATTCAATTCCTTGTAACTAATATAGATTGTTTCGCTTGGTCCCATCTTGATATGATAGGGATCCCACCGGAGGTAACTGATAAGTTGGTATTTTACCAACTTATCTCTTCTTAATACTTAGGCTTTTGTATGATTTTGATGAGAAACTAAGGCATTTTCTGAGGTT
>AWOL01S0076151.1:25211-38225 GCA_000715115.1 Nicotiana otophora | reverse complement strand
GGTTTTTCTGCCGGTGCCAACGCCGGTGTTCGGCTTGTCGATGCATTGGTAGTCATCATCGGAACAGCTTGGTTCTCGCTTTCAGTCGTCATTTCTTCTGTAAAAGAATGACACAAACAAACGTTTAATAAACGTTTTCAAACTGGAGTAAAAATCACGTAGATTTTAATATCCAACAAAACGCTACGAAGGCTTTACTCTCCAAAACCCAAACTGCTAGGTAAGTCAATTAACAATAAACCACAATATAATGATAATGATAAGAGTCAAAAATGAAATAACTGAATTTTATGCAACTCCCCAAGGACTGGTAGTACATATCATGAGCTTCTAAGACTTACAGTTTACAAAACCGGTATAAAATAAATACATCATCTGTTTAAAATGTATATAAACAGATTTTTATAAATCTAAAGCTACCATGAACAAGAGGTAGCTACAACCGGAATGCGGGTACATCTTCAATGCCAGCTCCCGCCATACACAGCAATATCAGCTCCAAATTATGCATGCAAGGTGCAGAAGTATAGTATGAGTACAACCGACCACATGTACTCAATAAGTAACAAAACTAACCTTAGGTTAAAAGCAGTAACAAGCTTAGAAAACGGTTAGATTTCAATATCAACAGCCAAGAATAACTCGTAACAATATAATGAAAACAGTACAAGTAATACTCAAAGATATGAAGCTCAGCTCGTTCATAGTTTTGGAAAATAGGCATGCTTTTCAGGTATAACAGTAAAACCCAAATCTTTCACCGAAGTCACCAAAATGTGAGTATGTCAGAAAAACTGTGATTTTTTCAAAAAACTTTCAACAACAGATAACATGCTCAATTATCAGACAGCACGAGGAAAGTACATCTCTATGCCTACATGTCAATGTGTATGAGAAGTCATAAATGTCACAATACCGTATAGCATGAGGAAATGCATCTCTATGCCTACATGCCACGTATGCATGTCAAATGTAATGCACCACAGTGTTAAACTCATATGCTCATTCTCTCGGAGTATTCAACCTCACTTAGTACGCTCAGTCACTCAACACCTCCCAATCACTCAACACTCCCAATCACTCAGCACCTCCCAATCACTCGGCACTCGCACTCGCACTCATCGGTACCTGCGTTCACTGCTGGTATGTCAGACTCTGGGATCCTACCCAAGAGCTAATATAAGTCAATCATGGCATACTGGAGCGTGCAGCCTGATCCCATCATGAATTAATAAAGTCTGTTGCGGTGTGTAGCCTGATCCCATAAATATCACTCACAATCAGGCCCTCTGCCTCACTCAATCATCAATCTCTCTGTCTCTCGGGCTCACAAATCTCATGCCAATCATCCCAAACAATGATAACATGATGTGACAACGAATGAGAACAGAGACTGAGATATGATATGCAAATAAATGAATATGACTGAGTATGTAATTGTAATTTAAGAAATAACTCAACAACAGAAATAACCTCAGTGGGTCCCAACATAATAATGTATATGGCCTAAACATGATTTCTAACATGGATCGCAACTCAATTACTCTAACACGTAGAAATTTCATGGATAGAAACAAGATAGATAACTACATAGTACCACAGAATCAATCGAGTCATAATTCACACGGTGCACGCCCACACGCCCGTCACCTAGAATGTGCGTTACCTCAATACCAAACATATAACATGTATATTCAGGGTTCATACCCTCAACACCAAGTTCAAAAGTGTTACTTACTTTGAACAAGCCGAATCCAATACTGAGCAAGCCAAATAATACTCTAAAAATGTTATCCCACGCGTATTGACCTCCGAACGGATCACAACTAACCAAAGCAACTCAAGAACATCAAATAATGCGAAAGGAAACAAACCTAATCGATAAAGGTGAAATCTTTAATCAAAATCCCAAAGTCAACGAAAAAGTCAAACTCGGGCCCGCACCTCGAAATTCGATGAAACTCACACAATCCGATAACTCATTCAATTATGAGTATAACCATACTAGTTTCACTCAAATCTGACTCCAAATCGATGTTCAAAACTCAAAAATTCGCTTTATGAAATTTTAGACACACCCCNCCCCCCCCCCCCCCCCCGCAAATTTCACTTTGAAATCATCAATCAAATACCAAAGATGGATTCATGAAATATAACCAAAATCGAATATAGAACACTTACCCCAATACATGTGATAAATATTGCCTCCACAATCGCCCAAATTCAAGCTCCTCAACTCAAAATATGACCAAATGAACAAACCCTTGATATTATATGGTTCTACGCAGCTGTTCTGCCTTGTTTCTTGTGCAAAATGATCCTGAAACTCGCTTTTGATGCCTCCAATGGATTTCTCATAAACCTCCAGTCAAGTTAGGCTTTTGAATCATTCCATTTGACTTTATAATGAAGGAGATATATTGGTTTTAATATTTGAAAGTAGTGCAGATTTTTAAATACAAATTCAGTGATAATTTCGTAATTAATCAAAAATATATGGCAACCGAATTCTTAGTAAAATGACCATAAATTCCTCATACAATGTCAAAACTTGATGATTTCAGTTGCAATGGTAAATTACGATACGGATATAATGGTTTAGTCGAAACACGAATCAAAGGTCGTTTGCTCAATATGGTAACCTTTATGCTCAATTCGATGTCGAAACCGAAAACAATCACCATAGAACCCAAACTTATCCAAAACTCATTGAAATTTCACCAAACATTGTGGATATGTCCAAAATTATCATACAAACTTATTGGAACAATTAAAACTCGATTTTGAGTCTATTTACCCAAAAGTCACACCTTGGTCAACTATTCCAACTTAAAGCTTCTAAAACGAGAATCATTCTTCAAAATCAATCCCCGAACCACTTGAATACCGAAACTAACTATACATGCAAGTCATAATACATAATATGAAGCTACTCAAAGTCTCAAACCAATGAATGGAACGCTAAAGCTCAAAATGACCGGTCGGGTCGTTACATTCTCCCCCACTTAAACATACGTTCGTCCTCAAACATGCCAAGAGTCATTCTAAAGCCATCAAATCGCCATATACCCCTACCTTACACATAAACATGGGTGATTCGACATCACCCCAATCCATATAAGCCCGTTAACATCACCTACCAGAGGATTCTTACTTCAATCTTAGTCCATAAACCTTAAACCGAAATCCCCAACATCCAGAACTCATTATATGACCCAATATTTGCATCTATGTATCGTATAAGTCTGAACAAGATGTAACAATCCATAACCATAACCCAAGATGTAATCACATGATATACCACACAACTCGTATACTTGTAGCAATAAATTTTCGATCATAGTAGTTGCTCAAAAATAGACCCGGTACCGGTAACAAACCTCATGTCAATTAAAACTCTGTTCTAAACCTTCGTACACTGTCAATGATGAATGAAACACATAGAAACTCATAACTACTCATCAGATCAACAAGTCATGGAGCTCTCCCTCCTTCGACAATAACCATAGCCAATTTCTAAGCCGATCAGTGACATTATCCTTCCAAATATACCGCAACCAATTCTGATACCACCCATTCTAGGTCCAATGACCTAATCTCATCAAACACAGCCACTCTACTGACATGTCACACCAATACAAACTTAAGCCACAAATTATGCAATTCGTGCACCAATACGCAACCATTCAAATGCACCCAAAAATGGACAAATGACTCAAATGAAAGGACCATCCCACAAGTTCAACAGATACCACCACAATCGCAATGCTAAGAACCCATTACACATAATAGAACCAAGACACGCGGATCTAACACAAAGGATCATATCCCAACATAGACCCACTACAATGTGTGACCCATCCAAACATCGATCCATATGAAATACCTCAAGCCACAATGCTCAAAATCATCAACCACACGCAATTCGACAACAAGTACATGAAGTGCATGACCATAACCATGGAGAATCAAATAACACAATATACCACAGCTCGGAAAGATCATAACCAAGGCGCAATCAACCATTCCATACCCCAATCACCATATCGCTCGGATTCTGCTATAAGTCCCAAACAGAATCGCACCATGTGTGCATATAACTAATGAACCATCACCCCTCGTAGCATATGAGAGTAACACATAGAACATATCATAACACGAACAAGCTCAACTCTAACCGAATGACTCACCCCTCAACACTAACAGTTTTGAGTCAACTAATCCGACCCGGTGTAGAGTGCACATCCCCCTCGGGCCTACCTATGGGTCCCAAATCAACTCTGGTCATTCCTAAATGGATAAATAGCCCTCCATTAGTCCGCAAGGATTTAACCATAACACGTACCACCGTCTGGCTAACTTTGGCCACATCTTCATAGTCCGCAACCACGAAACAATCAGCTTCTGAGAACTCTTAGTCTCCAAATCCATAGAATACACAAATCACCATATCTGATCCCAACTCCACCATCCGAATGTCTAACACATCTCTCATACACGATCATCTCATGAGGAATACTTACATAATTCTTCCGTTCCACATATCAAAATCTGAACATCAGCAGTCGATCAACCAGGCGAGTATCGCAATACCAATGAAGCATCTGTAAGTCAAAACACAGTGCGCCTTCTAAAATGCTCACCCTTCTCAAGCAATACCAAGTAGTAATAGCATTCATCTAAACATCTGAAACCGTCTATATTGTTCAAGATTTACGACCTTCCCTCCAAAACTGAATAGTCACCTTGTACATGCAAATCTCAATCCCACAGGACGCATCGCATCTATCATGCCATCATATGAAAAGCACGAGAATCTCGTAATCAACTCTGAGTCACAAGCAGAATACATACTCCGTTAGTCAGAAACCTTCCGCTTGATCCCATCCAGGATAAAGTCGCAACACACCACATACCCCTCATACATGTAGATAATACCGATCTCAAGTTGTGGCAGAATTCATCGAGGACACTTCGGAACCCATTTACACATAATCAAGTCATTGGAACTGAACCCCTCTAACTTAACCAAGTCACGTTGGCCGCCAAGGCTCAAGAATATTGCCACAAAACACCTGCATATACTCACCACATCATAAGTACCCAAAGAACCAATCATATCCATTATCTTGCCGATTCAACCTACTACCAAACTGTCCTATTTCTTCGAGTTCCTTCCAAATTACCCTCAAGTTGACACTTCTCCTTGCCAGAACACCACGATCCATACCTAAAGCTCACCACAAGAGATCCTAGCATAAAACCACACCGTCCTAAGGCCCATAAGCCGTTGTATTCCCTTAAGCACCCCAAAAGTACCACAACCGAGACACCCACTCTGAAGAGATCTTCTGTGAATCCAAAGTCGTTTCCTTCACCTTCCTGATACTGAAATGTAGAATCCATAATGATATAAAAATACAGCGAGTCTCGACACTATCCAATGTAAATCTCAGATTTTAGCCATATACAAATCCGAAAAACTTTCGATTACCACATATAAATCTTGAATCCATTAGAACCCTCTCGAGAGTCATCCACTTTGCTCAAATCTCAATTGCACCACCCAAGCATATCAAACGACTTGTGCCCCATTATCACAATAACATTCCAAAGAAGTAACCCCACCTTAACGCAACCGAGTAAATTCCTACTCCATGCACACTATATCCATCACGAATAACAACTCAAATCATTCCATGATTTTCATATACCCATAAAGTGTAATATAACCCATATCCAGAAATTCTCTTACTCGAGTCATCCTTGATCTCAACCTCTATAAGTCATAAGTGATTCACAAGTATGCCTCAAACCGAAACTAGTACAACATATAACCATGAAATCAAATCGTCGATAGCACACCCCCTCATTTGGCTCAAAGGCATAGAATAAAACATTCGATAACTCACAATACCCATACTCTATTACTGCCATAATCCCGCACTAAAATTCAACTAAATCCTTCATAAGCTAATGTAACACATACCATATAATAGCTCAAATCATCTACTAAGCTCGCATTCATCCGCGTGATGGTCAGGTCAACTTTCTCAACCAATCCAACACCTATAACCCACTGGTACAAAAGAAAACCTCCACACAACATCATAAGGATCACACATCCGTAGATTATCCCGCATTTGATAACCCACCTACTTAGCCTCAAACTGACATCTCTCTATACCCTTTCATAGCCACAACTACTACGCAATCACTTAATCTTCCTGAGCTCATCAACAAGACATGAAAATCTACTTCGTTCCACAAGAATCTCTCAAAAAACTTTATAACTCAAGATTGTATGACACTTCCACAGAAATCGAGCATCCAATAGTCCTTTTCACATCTCATGCAAACTCTTCCCCTCACATTCAAACCATCTGAACACATCCCGCAGTCATATCCTACTCATCATATAGCCATCCAACCACTCATCGAGCCACCAGTTTCACTCCTAGGGACACCACTAGACATAGAAGTCCAAAAGTACATGCTCACACAACTGAACTATCGAGTCTAAGCTGCGATCCAAACCGAGTCTCAAGTCCTCCAAATTGGCCCATTACCAAAACACTAAACACACATCTAGAGTTTACAAAACTGGTATGAAATAAATACATCATCTGTTTGAAATGTACATAAACAGATATTTATAAATCTAAAGCTACCATGAATAAGAGGCAGCTACAACCGGAATGCAAGTACATGTTCAACGCCAGCTCTCGCCATACACAGTAATATCAGCTCCAAAATCTGCACGCAAGGTACAGAAGTGTAGTATGAGTACAACCGACCCCATGTACTCAATAACTAATAAGCCTAACCTTAGATTGAAAGTAGTGACGAGCTTGGACAACAGTCAGAGTCCAACACCAACAGCCAAGAACAACTCGTAAAAATATAATGAAAACGTAACAAATAATACTCAAATATATGAAGCTCAGCTCGTTCATAGTTACATAAAATAGACATGCTTTTCAAGTATAACAGTAAAACCTAAATCTTTCACCAATGTCACCAAAATGTGAGTATGTCAGAAAAACTTTGATTTTTTCCAAACATTTTCAACAACAAATAAGATGCTCCATTATCAGATAGCATGAGGAAAGTACATCCATATGCCTACATGTCAATGTGTATGAGAAGTCATAAATGTCACAATACCGTATAGCATGAGAAAATGTATCTGTATGCCTACATGCCACGTATGCATGTCAAATGTAATGCACCATAGTGATAAACTTATGTTCTCATGCTCTCGGAGTATTAAACCTCACTCAGTATGCTCAATCACTCAACACTCTCAATCACTCAGCACCTCTCAATCACTCGGCACTCTCATTCACCCGGCACTCGTACTCGCACTCATCGGTACGTGTGCTCACTGTTGGTATGTCAGATTTCAGAGGGGCAAATTATGCCCAAGCGCTAATATAAGCCAATCATGGCATATTGCGGCGTGCAACCCGATCCCATCATGAATCAATAAAGCTTGCTGCAGTGTGCAGCCCCATCCCATAAATATCACTCACAATTAGGCCCTCGGCCTCACTCGGTCATCAATCTCTCTAGTCTTGCGGGCTCACAAATCTCATGCCAATCAGCCCAAATAATGATTATATGATGTGACAACGAATGATAATAGAGACTGAGATATGACGTGCAAATGAATGAATATGACTGAGTATGTAATTGCAATTTAAGCAAATAACTCAACAACAAAAATGACCTCAGTGGGTCCCAACATAATAAATTATATGGCCTAAACATGATTTCTAACATGGATCATAGCTCAATTACTCTAACACATAGGAATTTATGGATAGATAACTACGCAGTACCACAAAATCAACTGAGTCGAAATTCACACGGTCCACGCCCACACGCCCGTCACATAGTATGTGTGTCACCTCAAGACCAAACACATAACATGTATATTCAGGGTTCATACCCTCAAAACCAAGTTTAGAAGTGTTACTTACCTTGAACAAGTTGAATCCAATACCGAGCAAGCCAAATAATACTCTAGAAATGCCATCCCGTGCGTACCGACCTCTGAACGGCTCAAAACTAGCCAAAGCAACTCAAGAACATAAAATAATGCTAAAGAAAATAAACCCGATCGATAAAGGTGGATTATTTAATCAAAAGCCCAAAGTCAACCAAAAAGTCAAACTCGGGCCTTGTAACGACCCGACTTGTCATTTTGAGAATTATTGTCTCGTTCAGCGGCTTAAAATCTCGAGCAGCTTCGTAATGTGTATCATGACTTGCGTGTGTGGTCGAGTTAGGTTTTCGGATGATTCAGGATCAAATTGGAAGAACAATTCTTATTTGAGAAGCTTAAAAGAAACGAGTTGACCGGAGAGTTGACTTTTGAGCAAACGACTCCGGAATAGAATATTTATGATTCCAATAGCTTCGTATGGTGAGTTGGAAATGGAAGGTTTGGAAGTTTGACCGAGAGTTGACTTTATTGATATCGGGGTTGGAATCCTATTCTAGAAATTTGAATAGGTCTGTTATGTCATTTATGACTTGTGTGCAAAATTTGAAGTCAATCGAACTTGATTTGATAGGTTTCGGCACAGAATATAGAAGTTGTAATTCGATAGTTTCATATAAGCTTGAATTGGGGTGTGATTCATGTTTTTAGTATATTTGGCATGATTTGAGACTCTGAGTAAGTTCGTATGATATTTTAGGACTTATTGGTATATTTGGTTGAGGTCTTGAGGGCCTCGGGTGGATTTCGGATGGTTAACAAAATTTAAATTTGGATATTCTAGAATATTTCTACGTCATTTATTCAAGAATAAGTGGTATCACATTAATTAAATGAGATCTAAATTCATTTTTGATTGAAGCACTATATCCGTATTGAAATTTTGGACCCATAGCAAAAAGAATCGCCGAATTCGGACATCGTATGAGAGAGTTATGCCCATTTCCGTGTCAGGATAAAATTTCCCGTAGTCAGCGTCCAGGGTAGCGTGGGGTGCTATCCTTGATGCTGGGACTTCTGGAGTTATGGAAATGGCGCCACAGGTAGTGCCCCACGCCACTTGTGGCGCGAGAGACATAAAACCCCTATAAAACGGGGAGTTTTGCCATTTTAACAAAAATAGAGTTGGGGAGCTCGGTTTAGGCAATTTTCAAAAAAGTTTTTCACAAATTTGAACTAGGTAAAGTATTCTTTATCCTAAATTATTTATATATAATGATTCCATACTTATTTACGTCATGAATCCGTAAATTTAATTGAAGAAAATTAGATTTTTCTAAAATCTTCTAAAAAAATATAAAATGAAGATTTGAAAGGCAATCCGATGTCGGAATTCGATAATTTTTGCATGGTTGAACTCGTATCGGAATAGATGTTTGGATTCCGTGATTGTTTTTATCGGGTTTCGAAAAGTGAGCCACGCATTGACTTTCGGTTGACTTTTAGACTAAAATTAGAAATCGACGTATTATTATCCGAAATTATTTTCAATGAATTATAATTAATTTATAAAAATATTTTTATTAAATTGGAGCCGTCTGAACATCGTTTCGCGCAAAAAGGCTATTTTGGGATATTGGCCTAACTCCGTAAAGGTAAGTGTCTTATCTAACTTTGTGCGGGGAAAACCACCCCTTAGGATTTGAGATGATTGTGTCATTCGTGTTATGTGAATGTCGTGTACGCAAAGTGACGAGTGGGTACACGACCTATATTTGATATTTGACCGGTTTGGACTATTAGGCTCCCTTCTTGTGACTAACTATAACTATCATTTCATGACTACATCTTTTGTGTTAGAATTGTTTGTATGTGTTTTACTTGAAATTGTTAGCACATGTTCCATCTTTGTTATCAAGATCACCCTATGCCAATTGTTGATTGTAACCACTCGTTGAATTCATGCTTTACTTGTTACATGCCTTAATTGTCAATTGATTCTCATAAATTGTGCCTTGGCTTATAGATTATCATTTTCTTGCTATTTGATTTCGTGAGCTATCGTGTGGCCTTTTTCAGTAGTTGTGAATTCTTTGTGTAGCCTCGTTATTCCTTTTGATTTTGTGGTATACCGTAGTTGGTTGTAAATTGGTTGCTTAATTTGTGTTTCTTGAGAATCGGGTTGCACGCCGCAACGAAATTTATTTGAAAGATTATATTGTTGGATCGGGTTGCACGCCACAATAGAATTTATTTGAAAGATTATATTGTTGGATCGGGTTGTATGCCACAACGGAATTTATTTAAAAGATTATATTATTGTATCGGGTTGCACACCGCAATAAAATTTATTTGAAAGATTATATTGTGGGATCGAGTTGAATGCCGCAACGAATTTTATTTTAAGTTTATATTGATGGATCGGGTTGCATGCCGCAACGGAATTTAATTGAAGGATTATATTGTGGGAATGGGTTGCACGCCGCAATAAATGTACAAATATGAAATTATTACGAAATTAAGGTTAGTTCCAATTTGTGATTCTCCTAATGCATTTCATGCTAGGACGGTTACTGTGATTTCTTAAATCACTTCATTGTATTTGATCATAATTAATTAACTGTCAATATATTAAAAATAAAATAATATGGACTTTTTGTGTGAGTCATGCATCATATGTGTTATGTTAAGTTGCTGAGAATTTTGTAGAGGTAAATGAAAGCATTTTTTTTCAAGTTGTTCCACTTGTGTGTCTTTCAAAAATAAAACTCATATCTTATTCGAAAATTTACTAAATTAATTGGTGAAATTATTGAAGGATTATTTTGATACTCTAATTGATACCTCAACTTTCTCATTATCTTATCGTCGTGTAATTGTGTGAAAATTTGTTATTTTATTTTACTTTAATAAATCCCATATTTATCTCGTTAAAACTTGATTGAATGTCTTATTTGGTATAAATGCAATATTTTTATTGGATCTCATATATTTCTAAACTAAACTAAATTGATATTCTATTTGCATAATCTCTCTACTATTTTACCTTATTTGAATCCTAAATTGGCTCAATAACCCATTTGACGCTTCATTGTATTCAATTTGAAAATTGTATTTAAGTGTGTTTAAATTATTTATTGGTCACCTTGGTTGATATTGATACGGAAACTATACACATGGTAGCACGAGAATATTTGCCGTGCAAAAGTGATTCGGAAAGATGTGGGCACACGATGCCACATGTTTAGAATTGGAAGTTGTGAATCGAGATTTGAGATTTCCGAGGAATGATACCTCGGGAAATTTATGTTGAAATAAATGCATTATAAATGATCTAATTGATTGATTATCACATGATTCCTTACTTGAACCCATTCATATGTGAAGTGTACTCTGATTATGTTGTTGCTTAATTATTTGGTTGTTTCCTCGTTGCGACCCGTGTTCTCATTGTTCTCATTGTTGATTTGAATTGGAAAGTCTTCTGTTATTGGACTTACAATGATATTCTTTCCTTGTTAGCTTTATGTAATGTTTGTACAGGTATATATGTCTGGTAGGTGTCTTGACCTGGCCTCGTCACTACTCTACTGAGGTTAGGCTTGATATTTACTGAGTACCGCTATGGTGTACTCATACTACTCTTCTGCACATTTATGGTGCAGATCCAGGTACGTCAAAGTTGTTGATATTCTTGTTATTTGATCGGGCATTTCTGTGGAGACTCAAGGTACACCTGTTGTCACGTTCGCAGGCCTCAGAGTCATCTTCTGATATTTTCTTTGCACTGTTTGAGTCTATTATGGAATAGTTATATTTAGAGATTTTTTAGTAAACTCTGTAGAGCTTGTGACTTGTACTACCGGTTTTGTGATTGTAGGAAATTTGTATTTCATATTTAATAATTGTTGGTTGAGTTACCACTAATTCAGTAAGTGTTAGGCTTACCTAGTCCCTAAGACTAGATGCATTCACGACATTCAACGGAGGGAAATTTGGGTCATGACAAGTTGGTATTAGAGCTCTAGGTTCATGGGTGCTACAAGTCATAAGCAGGTTTAATAGAGTCTTGCGGATTGGTACAGAGACGTCTATACTTATCTTCGAGAGGCTACCGAAACTATTAGGAAATTCCACTTCTTGTATTCCCTATCGTGCGATATTGATTCAGTTTGAAGCATATATCTTATATTCATTCACATCCATTCATGTATAACATTGCGCACTCAGTATTAATTATGCGCCGATGGTTCATGATGCCGCGAATAGACTACGAGGGAGCCAGGGATGCTCAAACATCGCCTCAACGTGTGGTCCCGACTGAAGATGCAGATGTATTGAAGGATCACTCAGTGATGTACGTGGGGTGCAGTGGATTCTAGCATCTGATTGATGAGTACGAGTTGTGAAGGTTATATTATGGATCATCGGACGTTGTGTCCTATGGATTCACGCCAAGTGGGGGAGTCCGCTATAGACGAACATATTGCGGGGTCATGTGTTATATCAGTTCTGGCCTGAGATGTACATATGGGGTACTGAAAGGTTCCCCAAAATTTGCACATGTTTAAGGCCTGAGATTTTGCAGGTGATAATGATGGGACTTGCGGTATGACTGCGTCCATAATAATCCTATATTTCAGTATCAAAGGAGTTAGAGAAACAACTTCAAATTTATAGAAGGTCTATTCAATGTGGACGTCTCGGTTGCGGCAGTATAGGGTGCTTCAGAGGAAGTACGGTGGTTGATGAGCTTATGGGCTACGTGGTTCGTGCCAAGATTTGTCTGTACGAAGCTTTATTTTTGGGATCGTCGTGTACAAATAGGGTGGAGTATTACCCCAAGGAAGAATCGAGGAATATGTGAAGAAACGGTCAGTTCGGCGGTGCTGGGTCAGCATAGCAAAGGAAGAAATTTGCCTTTGGAGAGATAATTCTCCACCGGTGTTTGTGGCAAGTCTATGAAGAGGGCAGACCAGCCAATGCAACACCACCTACTTAGGCTAAGTTTTCAGAGATGCTTTTGAGGAAGTTTATTCCCCAGACTCTATGGAATGCGTGGCGCA